>JAYMFT010186973.1:0-11935 GCA_038088735.1 Panulirus argus
AGATAAAAAAAAATATATATATATATATATATATATATATATATATATATATATATATATATATATATATGGAATATAGTGAAATACGTGGCTTATATCACATCCCTAAAGTAAGGATCAGCACAGACAACTGTGTGAAATACTCTAGTTGATAAAAAAAAATGTCAAGTATAATTAAAAAAAAAGAAAAAAAACTACTAAACACCTAGGCTCTTCAGGATTGTATCTGTAAATAGTGAGTTAAAAAATATATATATATTTAGGTACCACGATATTAAACCTGAAGATGAAAACGAACTGTATAGAGAAAAATAAAGCCGGTTTCATCAGTCAGGCTTGAGTGGGTATACATCCCAGATGACCACGTCCACTAGCAGCCTGATTGATCAGAAGAGCAGCAAATTAACTACTTTCTAGGCAAGACTTTAAAAGAAAAATGGTGTTAAAGTAAATGTTAAGTAAAGTAACATGAATTTATAAGCAAGACAACTATAATTGTTTAGCAGCAGGGGAGATGATTACTTAACATGATTAATATTTTCTAATAAGATTTTAATGATGGATTTAAATCCATCTGTATATGATCCTACAGATGTGGGTCCATTATCAATTACCATTAAGCAATTACGTCACCCTATATCGTCTGAGTTCCTGGAATAGATCGGGAGATGGAATGCTGATCTTATACATCAGAAAATCCTTTCTCCATTACGAAAATGGAAATAAATCAACATTACTTTTCTAGTCATGAACAGTGAGAAAACAGCAAATCAATACGATCGAGTACGTGGAGGACAGCTGCAGTTTTAGACGAAGCTATTACAGTACAAAGCTGGTCAGTAGCAGAGGCAGGAACATTCGCGCCACGTGCAGTCAGTAGATGTAAGTAGATTTAGAAGCAGGTAGAGCAAATAGAAGAATCAACAACAAGCAGAAACAGCAGTAGCAGCAGCAAAAACAATAACAGCTGAAGCAACAGCAGAAGTAGCGGCTGCAATACCAGCAGCTCTTGCGTCAACAGAGCAAACAGCAATAGCAGGAACAACAAATGCAGTCGTTGCTGCATCAGGTGAAACAGCAAAGGCAGCAGTATAGGGGCATCAATCACAGCAGTAATATTATCATCAACAATGACATCAATAATAGCAAGGAACTACAGGAGAAACAGAAATACAAAAGTAACAATACATCAATAAGGATTCTAGGCAACAAAATTCAGTTCAGGGAACATTAAATCCCCGTCTCAGCAACAGTTACAGAAAATAACAGCAGGAACTAAAACAGGAAGAGTTCTAGGTGAAGCAAAATTCAAGGCAGCAATACAGCATCGATAACAACAGCAGAAACTGCAGCTGGAGCAGTTTCAATAATTTGACCACACACTGCAGCAATTCACAGCCAGGAGCAACACAACGCCATCATTTAACAACACCAACTGCAAGAAAACAGACAACACGCGAAGAAACAATAAAGCTCTTTTTTTCCCTTGTCCCCTCCACTTCTGACACGTACCACCTCTCCTCACTCATCTTCTCCAAGATTCCAAACTAACCATTTTCAGCACACGTTTCCTCAGCCCTTTCACCAGCTTCACTGTCCCCACGAAATGCAATGTGGATGTACAAATATAAGAAATAACATCTTTCTTTGTGTGTGTGTGTGTGTGTGTGTGTGTGTATTTTCGAACTTATCAGCTACATTCCTCATGGCGAAGAGCGGCTTCCCTGCAACCCCAATAACCACCCAGTGGCCAAAACGTTATTGATTTCGAAGTTCGTACTGCAAATATCAAACCGAGGAAGCAAAATAACTCGGGAGCTTTGCGCCAATTCAGGACGAGAATGATGCGAGGGAAAAAAAAAATACTTTATGGGTTTATAAAGCTGCATGCGTGATAAAAAAAGTTTCCAAAATAAATAATACCAGACTTAATTTCGCTAGATGTTTATACGAGAGCTCTGAGGCCACTAAGGCTGCCGAGAGAATTCATTTAATTAAGGTTTAGCCAGACGACAAGATGGAGAGCGGATGGGGTCGGTGGAGCTGGAGGAATGGAAGGGAAGGGAAAGAGATGGGATAGGGGAGATGGGGAGGTGAGGAATTAGGAGGAATGGACGAGGGGAATAGATGGGAGGAGATGGGGTACAGGAATTGAGGGGAGATAAGAGAAGGGGTAGCGGAGGTGAGAGGTTAGGAGGGACAACAGAGAGGACCAGGCTGACTCTCCATATCATGTATCACACCCATGTTATTTGTGTCGGCCAACTCTAACAAAAAATATGCGTCATCTCTTGTATCAGAAGGGTACGCTGGAAGTATGTACATCCAACAACAACAAAAAATTATCTTTACACATGGATCTGATGGATTTCCATATGAACACTGCCAGACGCATTTCTTACTGATTATAGCAGATGCTCTCAATAGTAATTATTCTCTAAGTAAAAAATAATAAGATGCATCATAGTTGTTTGAAAACAGTAATCTTTTCATTGTATAGTCTGTTTTACGCACGCAAAAATAGATACAAATGGGGAACGCAAGTCCCTGAGCATGTAAAAATCCTTCGTCCGATGTTTCATAACGTCAAACACAAAAGTATGAAGATATTTTTTTTGGTTGGTTGTACATACCGGGTAGCGGCAGGAGTGCGAGGTCAGTCCTGAATGACTGTGGTTTCCAAGCTGTGAGGTCCCCCTCTCGGGTGTATGGTGAGGGAACATGAACCGTTTGACTGAATGGCTGGACAACCTTTTGGAGGCGGAGTTCTAAAGTAACGAAGGATAAACGAGAGGAACTGTTTGACGCTGGCAGCTTAAAAAGAAAATCATTTTACTTTCCAAACATTTTATCTTTCGTTCTCGTACTTACTAATTCCTTAAAAAAATCATTGTGTTCATGGTCGGTCATCTGATAGGAATACGAAAAAAATATTCAATCGCCATCATAAAACTTACTACAACGCAGAATACATGCCAACTACACACGGAGATAACGCCAGCCAGACGATGCGAGGCGAAGAGTTGACGTAAGGAAACAGTGGGAGAGAAAATTATTGAATTGGCTTTTAACATTTTATGGAAAATGACTCGGTGTGAAGGAAGATGACGGAACGAAAATACTTCTGCAGTTAAGTGGGGTGTCAGGGTTTAAAGTCTGGAAGCCACTGCTGGATAACCCAACATAACTAGTTGATAATAATTGGTGCCGCATCTCTATGTTAGTAATGTGGAGCCAACCTTGTTGGCTAGTCCTCTACTAGCATGTGGTAGCGTAGGCTATCCTTATATTAGTATGCATTAGTGTGATGGCTCGCCTTTCACCAGTAAACAATAGTGTAAGCAAGACCCGCCACTAGTGTAGCCTCGTCCTCCACTAGTATGTCCCAGTGTTGACCAGCCCTCCACTAGTATGTCCCAGTGTTGACCAGCCCTCCACTAGTGTGTCTCACACTGTGTTAATCGTGAGCGCTCGCTTTCCACTATTCTGTATCATATCTCCGTGACAGCAGTGTAGAGTTATGCTACCCCCCTGAACTTATCTACACCAGTAAGTGCCAAAAAGGCGTGTCAGGCTAAACCACAGCACTGATGGAAGACAGTGCTTTAAGCTGGGCTGAGCAGGTCTCTGGAACTATAAACCAGCAGCGGACACGACCAAAATTTTGGGGAGAAAAAAAACTCGCGGCACGGGATTTTTAAACTCATTACGATTATACTCTAAGGTCAACCTAGGGCCACTGCATAACCATTTGCATGGCAGCATTACAGAGAGCCTCTGTGAACTGAGATATTTACGTGTCTCTGTAACACCGACACAACTTAAAAGAACGACAATTTAGACAGCTGGTTTTCCGGCTATGTTTAAAAATGCCGTTTCAACACTTGCTTGACCAGAGTTTCTGAGGGTCAAAATTACACAGTCTTCACACACCTGGAATACACCATGAACGCAAAACAGCAAACGTTACCAAAATAGCCTCAAAACTCTGTTTCCAGAGATGTTTTAACACACGACCCTCAGCACTACACGTAAATCAACACGTCGAAGCTTCAGCGTGAGGATTTCATTTCTATTAGAGACAAAACTATTCGTGCTTTTCTCCAAAGGTCTTTTGTTACACGGAAACAGCTTCAGGGTCATATATCCTAAATATGATCGACTCAATCAATACTGAACATACTTTAGCCATTTTATATCAATATTGCTTCTCACTCTCTAATTTTCTCCAATTAAGCTCATAAAATTGTGGTTCCCGTTATCTTTACCGTTGCCTACTGTTAGAAATACTGTTTATACCCATTCCTTTGGTGTACATTAAGTGTACCTAATTTTTCCATTTTGTCTATTGTGCACAAAGAAAACAAATCGTGTACAGAAATACTGGTCCTCCTCGAGAAAGACTATTTTTACTCTGACTATTGCTCAACATCTCCAATAGTAGAGTTTAAAACACCCTATTATCACACTCATTTCTCACAACGCATTGGTGTTATGCGAAGCATACTAGTCGAGGGCTTGGTCTACAATGGTATATACTAGCGTAGGACGAGGCTACACTAATACATACTGGTAAAAGTCGAGCCTGCACTAGTACCTGCTATTGGCGGGTCTCGCCTACACTATTGCATACTGGTGGATGGCAAGCCTACAGTTTTACATTACTGTTCTCTTAGAATACAACGTTCCCTTGAACACCTTAGGTTTTACTATGAAATATATCATCTTCGGTAAAGCACGCGACAGATCTATGATGCAACCGTAAGTATTTCATTCGAGATTTCTATTTGAGAAAACTGCACGCATGCTATACACATCTTGGGATCCGAAGAGTTATAGTTAATCTGTCGTTACTTTAGATATCAATACTCAATGGATTGCAAAGGCCTAATCTCGCTTTTTTTCAGACGGACCGACAACAAATTCAAAAGCCATACTTAAAATATCTCTAAGTCAAAGCCCAGCAAAAGCATCTTACCCCGGAAAACAAAATGAAACAGACACCATTAAGCAGCACGTTAGTTAACATTCATATTCTCAACGGATTTACAGGGTCAAAGCGTGGTCGTAATGTTAGCCGATTCGCCTCGTAGGTTAACAACATTACACTAAGCGGATACAATTTCACCCACTCAAAGAACATCACACGCATCAGAGAGACATATAAAATATGAATTTCAAAGTTAGCTTGACGGTCTGAAAGGTAATACTAATGTGGAATGTGACATATGCTTGACTGAGTATATACATGGCATGAAAAGCATTACAAATATAGAATAAGTTGAACTCCCCCCCATCACTGGTAATGCAAACTGGATCATATCAAGGGCTAAAGACACTGTAATAGTTCACTGTAACGAAAAAGATTAAAAACGCTTTATTCTCAACGCAAAAAGAATTTCTAATCAAAGTGAAATTTCTGCCAAGGGGTGAGAGTCTTAAAAGTTACTATGAAAGCCATAGGTGGGGTGATATTATGGTGCTTTTTTAAAATGATGTTTTATGTTGTATTTTATGGGTTTAAAAAAAAATCATTTGGGATTCTGAGATTCTTCCCGAAAAAAGTATCAAAAGAATGTGAAAAACATGTTCAGAAACCAAAATTCGAAAATGCTCTTTGTATGAACTGAAAAGGCCGGTCAATATAAACCTTTAATTTTCAGCTTGCACAGGTTTCTTGCAATGTTATCATCATGCACATCTTTTACTTAAGATACCCTAAGGCACAACTGTATCTGTAAGCACAAACGTTGAACCACAGATGTTAGTGATCACTGTCCTATTTTTTTCCCCCCAGCGTGTCATTATCTAGCAGTTGCCTTGCTCTTGAGACGCTTGATGACCAGCTACGTACCATCTTTCCACAGGCCGGGGCTGGCTAACAGTTAGTCATTGTCGCGTTCCTCATATAACTGTCGTGTGTTGTCACATTTACCCACACGAGTGGTCCTGAAGCGTCTATCTACTTACGGTTATAGCGCACGGCGAATGAGCATGAGAAACGCTTTCAGCTACATGGGTGACAGGATGCGAGAGAGAGAGAGAGAGAGAGAGAGAGAGAGAGAGACTTTACCTTGAGTCTCGGTAACATACATGATACAGACTTCCAAGCTCCTTCTTCCCTTAAAATCATTTGCACCGTAGCATTTGTTACGACAAATTCTGTTAAGAGAAAATTAGTACAACAGGATAATCTTTTTCTTTTTCATCCTGTAGCAGCACCAAAGAAAACAGCAGCGATGTACACCACTTTATAACATCTGTTTATGTTGGGAAGTTTAATTAGGAACTTTACGACATTCGCCCCAAGGGGACTGAATTTTTATTCCTTTTACCTTCCCCTGTGGAAGGCATGAGTGTGTGCATTTTGTTCTACTTGCTCTTTCGATTTTTCTTTTCCACTGGAGCTTAACCCTTGTTTAAGGAAGATGTTGTGTGTTTAACTTAAACCTCAGGCACGTAATGGAGAGGGCGTAAGGGTGGTAGTGATGATGGCGTTTGAGCCGACGTGTATGGGTGAGATCATTCTTCCAATGGCGTCGTGGATGCAGTTGAAAATGAGGGCTTTCAGAACGTGGCCTTTGACTTGACGTGTTCCGCATGGGTCAGGTCAAACTCCCGTGGTGTCGAGAGTGTAGAAAAGATGAGTGTAGAGAGGATGGCCATTGATCTGACCCATGTGGGTCTGGCTGAGGACACGTACTGTTGACAGTGCAGTGAAGAGGAGTCTGAAGATCGGGGAATAAATCTAGAGTTTTCCACCCCTTAATGAAGACGCGTGTTTCGAGGGCGAAGTGAATATGCGTTTGTGAAGGGTGATTTAAATATAACTTTATTGAAGGTGTAGTGAAGCTATTTTGGTTTTGACCCGCTCCGTAGTGAAGATGACGGCGAGTGACAGTGTGGGGAGAGAGACAATGCATTTACTGGTAAATAATGAATGGTAGCGATAAAATTTGTCCTATTTTATCAACTGTCCATATCAATTTCACCAGTTTCCCATACATATGTCTCCCTTCATATTATTTTTGCCGTTTCTCCTCGTTTCTTTTTTTTTTTTTTTTCCAGCACTCTGGACCTATCCTTTTCGGTGTAAGATTAATTGTAAAGTTACCGGGTAAGTGTTACCTAGGTTGTAACAGATGATTAGGGAAGTACTGAAAATGCGTTTGTTGGGGGTGAAACGAAACTTTGGTTTATGTCGGGTGTAGTGAAGACGCGTTAGACTAGGACAGTTTTATTCACTGCGCGGCTCGCGACCACTTAGTTTGTGGCTTTCAGAAAATAATAATAATGATAATTAATAATAATAATAATAATAATAATAATGACAATAATAACAATGATGATAATCTTTATGTAAGATACATATTTTAGGAGTAAAGTCAGGGGTTGGTGAGAGGAGTAGCACTACTAAAGCAGGAGCTGTGGGAGTGCGTGATAGAGTGTAAGAAAATAAAAACTAGAGTGATGTGGGTAAAACTGAAAGTGGATTGCGAGAGTTGGGAGATTACTGGTGCTTATGCACCTGGTCATGAAAAGAAAGATCTTGTGAGGCAAGTGTTTTGGGAGCAGTTGAGTGAGTGTGTCAGCAGTTTCGGTGCACGAAAACCGAATATTAGTGACTGGTGATTTGAATGTGAGGGTGAGTAATGTGGCAGTTGAGGGTATAATTGGTGCACATGGGGTATTCAGTGATGTGAATGGAAATTGTGAAGAGCTCGTGGATTTCTGTGCTGAAAAAAAAAAAAGACTGGTGATTGGAAATACCTGGTTTCAAAAGAGAGACATACCCAAGTATACGTTATGTGAGTAGGTGCGGCTCTCTCAGAGAACGTGTTTTACAGAAGAGGCTCCCTTGCGAAAATCACTGAATAACACTGGTCTAGGGTGAAGATCTATGGATCGAAAATGTTGGGAGTGAAATGAATTCACATTTAAGTCGTATCGAGGGTGCAGCAACGTCAATTTAGTAAGAGCTATTCATGTTACTATAAGTAATGGTGAGCGAATATTGGAGGCATTTTATCTTGTTCATCGTGGCCTAAGAAAAAAATTCAGTCTCTTCTCGCAAAACCAAAAAAAAAAAAAATGTTCTTGTTTCCATAATTGTTTTCCCTCGTAGAAGGGAAACTTTTTTATTCTTTTGAGCAGTCAGCACCTTACCCCTCGCACAATGAATATCAGTTTGATGAGAATCGTAAGTATTAGTTCTATCGCGTCATTAGCGAAGGCCAGTGATAACCAGGATGTGGCAAAGGTAAGGGGTGTGTAGCGATGATGGCATCAAGCCTGACCCATAGTTATGAATCAGGTCAAAGAAAATGGTGTCGAGGGTCTAGCGAAGATGACGACGTAGTGAATATGAGAGACTTAGTGGCGTCGGTTCATGATCTCGAGGATGGAGCGCAGGGCATTATGAAGGCAAGAATGCAATAAAGAAAAGGGTGTAATGAAGAAGAGTGTTTCCGAGAAGATTACATTGGACCCGATCCCAAAGGAATAAGTTAAGGACGCAGCAAAGCTGAAGGGTAATAGTGAGGACGGCCTCTGACCTGACCCCGTAAGTGAAGACGATGGCGAATGATATAGCGCGGAGGTTTTGGAGAAAAAATTACTCTGCACTCGCTTGAGAATATCGGAATTCCCAGCTGGCTTATTTTTCCCCCTCAAAACTCTTGATGACGATTTACATATTCCTTGTAAATACCGTCGCAAGCTGGGTTTTTCAGCCTTGGCGTTCGCCTTTGATGGGAACACCGAGCGTAACCCCTCCCCCCCCCAGTGCAAGAGGAAGTGGTCCGACATGATGGATGGGGACAGCACGGGAGGTGAGGAAGAAAGAGACACAGGGGGAGAGCGAAGACCCGTCGTCACCTCCGGAGACCCGAACCCTGATGGGCAAAGGTGGCGGGCAGTAAAAAAAAATCGTCTGTGACTTGTGGGACGCCAGACTTAACGGGGATGTAGTTGAAACCTTTCGAGAGAGTGGCTCAGCGAGTTCGTTTCTTATTCCACTCGTGAACGCGAGACATTTTTTTTCGATCGTCTGTTAAAATGTGGTGGGAAAGACCGTGATGGTAAACTCCTATGTGCCAAAACAAATGGCTAACACATTTGAGATACCGAATGATGATCGTCAAATATTAGTGCAACCTATTGTCTTCGTTAGCTATTAAGATAACAGACCCATACCACACCAGGGCCGGGGATGTGGCCTGCTCGAGGACACCAGCCTGTATGGTTGCATTGCCAACGAACGGATCTACGTTAGATATGCTAAAATACAAAAGGTTTCTGGCATCGTTATTCAAAGGCTTCTTGTCTCAACTAGGCAATTGACAGGTGAAGAATTTTAATCATTTCGCAAATGACAGAGTCAGGTAATGATCTGTATGGGTAATATTGATCATCTCGTTCTCTCAGCCGGGCAGTGGCGAGTCCGAGTAATGTCAATCACTAACTCCCGCCACAAGCTTGGGTAATGTTGATATCATCTGGCTTTTGTCTCGGTTAGACAGCGATCAAGCTGAGAGATGTTGATTACTTATTATCTCAGCTGGGCGATGGCGAACCCCAGCAATAACGATCCATTTAGCTTCAGTATCTCAGCTGATTACGATAACATTCGTCCAGTTGAGTTGAGTATAAAGTGAGCAGTGATCAACTCGTAAGAAACTAATCGCCTGATACCAACTTCCACTCGGGTATGTGAAATAATCACCGTGGGAAAAATATATTGCTGACTTGAGCTTACCTCTCTCGATTAAGAAGAATTTCATGAAGACTCCAGCAACTTTTAAGCACTGGTTTAATAGGCACTAAAAGCTTTAAGAGGTTATCTCAAGACATAAATCGATGGTATGTGTAAAAGCAGAACCTCAAACAGTAATGTTATTTCCTCACAGCTCTTCACTGGATTGACAGACAGTCCTTTACTAATCAAAAAAATGTACGATACCTTAATAGCGGCAAAATTCAAAACTTTTAAAAGTTTTTTCCTTAATACGTAACACTCTTAAGATACACCAGAAATATGTAAATTAAGTGTGGTTCTGAAAACATAACAATAAGCTACTTATCCAGTTATTTGTAACAAATGTAAAGGTGGAAAAAGAAAAAACGATGATGGGTGTCGACTTGTCCTTACCTCTTGTCAGCGTCTTGCATTAAGAAGACCAAACGTCTACTGCCAAATATTAGAACAACATTCCGGTTCATAGATAAGGAGATATTCACCTTTACTTTCTCGTCTTACATAAGGCCAAAACTAGAACAGTCTTCTTAGGTCTGGTCACCGCAGCCAACAAAAAGGCAAGTTGAGAACGCCCAGAGAAGACCAGCCGAGTTGTGGGGAAAGGCTACAGGCTTTAGATTTGCCCATCTTAGAAGAGCGAAGAGTGAGGACTAATCACAGTCTTTAAAGATTTTAAAACCAGTCGATGTCGTCGACAGTAACCCTTTCCTCGAGAGATGTGGGGATACAGCAACCGGTGGACCTAACACGAAATCAAGAAAGAAACTTAAGAAAGATGCGAGGAAGTACTGTTTACAGTATGAGAGTGGTGGATGAATGAAACAGAATGACTGAAAACACGGTTAATGCAGACAGCATGAATAAATCTATGAGGTAGTACGACTGTACGAAAAGTTCAATTGTTGGAGCCCCTATAAACTACATATAGTTAAAATACAATTACAAACACACACGAGAACCAACCAGGCCGAAGGAGCTAGGGTGTGTGAGACAAAGAGAAGATCTGCAAAAAGATGCTCTCCGAGGAACTACCTTCGCGCGATACACACAAGAGTGACGGGCCTGAGGCGTCCGGTGACGGCCTTATCAAAACTTGCTTCTCCTCCATGTTTTCGAGTGGCGCTGTTATACTATCTGGCAAATATCAAGGGGCTGGAGACTGCGTTTCCGACGACTGCAAAGTAAGCAAGTTTTCAAAAGGAAAATGGGGGGGGGGGGTCGGTCGTCTCCTTGATTTTATACTCTATTTAGTAAATAGCATATCAATGTGTTGCAAAAATTACTGAGGGAAATATCATCAAATCACATCTTTATTTTACGATAATACGGCAAGACTTTCAAAGGGAATAACTGGGAAAGCGTCGCTTGTATCACAGTCGCTCTGATAGCTGGTTAAGTGGCTTGGCAGCTTTACTCACATCAGGTGGTTCACATTCGCGTTCGTGAGCCGATTGTTCGAAGCCAACGGCTTCGCCTCGGATCAGGTGCTCCACAGTTGGATTGAATGTCACCCTTTAAGTTCATTATACAAAACAGATTACTGACAGTGGCGCAATGGATCAGCAGCCTCGGCTCGCACCATAAAAGTTCACACAGAGATAGAATCAGAAAAGGTTTAAAAAGAAAAAGACCCGTAATATGTCTCTTCAGAGTCGTGTATTATGTATAATTTTACTAATTTCTCTTTCCTCCTCAATCACTATCTGAGCGTTGTGCCCGAGTCCCGCTTCTACGCGAACTACAGATCACGTCCACCGTCTGCAGCAGGAAAGGTGTTCCCCACCGCAGTGCTCACCGCTGCTTAATGGCTTGGCGAGTTTACAATGGCCGCCGAGGGAGAACAAATGATGGTAACCCGGCAGCACAGGGTATTGTCTTGAGAGCGGTGTGGCGGAAGGGAATATCAGTTTGAAAATGACGATCATGCGAATATTCTGGTGTGGCAGTTTACGTTCCTGTTCGTGACGCATTGACGGGCCTGGCCCTGGGTCGAGTTGTACAGGTTCGATTCTTGGCTGCAGCAAACGGTCCACAGTCAAGCCAGCTGGTCATCCACCCCTAGGGGCTGATCGATAAAATGGGTTCCTGGCTCGGGCTGGGATATATATATATATATATATATATATATATATATATATATATATATATATATATATATTATCCCTGGGGATAGGGGAG
>JAYMFT010186984.1:0-11934 GCA_038088735.1 Panulirus argus
AGAGAGAGAGAGAGAGAGAGAGAGAGAGAGAGAGAGAGAGAGAGAGAGAGAAGAGAGTTCACAAGACTTCTACATCAACAATGAAGCATTTACAGACCGATGATACCCAAAAGCTTTGAGAAAATTCTGCATTTGCCATCCTCCTCTCTGTGTGCGAAGATTGCATCAAGAGATCAGAGGCAGAAAAATGATCGACTAGCTGTTATGCTAGGCCCATGATACAATATGAAAATTTAGACTACCAAATGCCACATTAATGCTACTGTTATGATCATCTTGAAGCTTGTCGGGATATGAACTAGCTTAACTGATGAAATATAACTGGATCCTTGAGTGAAGTTTGGGAGAATGAACTGAGTCACATAAAGTCCTCAGAGTAAATAAGCTTAATAGGAATTATGATATAGTTTTAAAATTTGAATTGTGTATCAAATAAAAAAAATCAATAAAAGTTTATAATTAAGGAGAAAAAAATTTTAGACACGTACTTGTGAATATCTTGCCCATTGCTCCACACGACTCTCCTTCTTGCGAACTAATGTAAAGTTTCCAGTGTTATCACACTGAGGACTTGCTGAATCTCGCCCATCGAATAATATTGAATCCTGATAATATCACAAAATTAAGAAATTTACCAATGTGGACTTACTGCAAAAAGCAACATAAAATAAATAACTACTTTGTCATTTTAAAAATAATAATAATTCCACACACATTTTATACAGTAGTTTCATGTAAAACCATTATAGTATCAATTAACTGGTAAATATTGTATCTGAATTTACTTACTGGATGACTTAGTGTGTTTAATTCTAAATAAAAATAATAATAAATCCACACACATTTTACACAGTAGTTTCATGTAAAACCATTATAGTATCAAATAACTGGTAAATATTGTATCTGAATTTACTTAATGGATGACTTAGTGTGTTTAATTCTAAAGACTTTTTTCATGTCCTTGGCTCGTCATGAGAAAAATCCTCTTGATAAAAATATGTAAAAATATAAACACTCTCAGCCTTTCTTCTGTGAAAAGGGTTCATGGTAATCTACCTACCATTTCATAATTCAAATATTATCTTTTCTTCATGTCCAGCAGCTTCTGCCTCAGGAGAAGATGAACAATGACCTCATTTGCACTGTATGGAATACTATACTTTCAAACATACCCACTCATGCAATCCCAAAATCTGTCACCAGCTTTTGGAGTTTACCTCTGGAGTCTGCCATCAAACATGTTATCTCCAAACAGAAACTGTTTTATTTTCCATTACCCTCAACCCCTACATAGCTCTGGACCTGCCCCTAAATCTACCACCCTTGCATACACCTCTTTACCATCCAGTCCATAAACAGATTAACAATCTTGGTGGCATCACATATTCTTGATGCATACTGATCTTCACTGGGAACCATTCACTGTTAAACTCACACACATACCTTGTTCACCCAGTAAAAATTCCTCATTACTTTTAGTAAGTTAACAATTACCCCATGAATTTGCAACAATTTCTACAAGGCCTGTCTGTTAATCCAATCATAAGCTTTCTCCAGATCCATAAATGTAACATATATTTCACTCTTTTTCTCTGAGTATTAATCACACAACTATAAATCAACAGGGTCAGATAATGTTGTGTTTAAGATTTATGAAACTGTGCTATCACTTTACAGATATGAATTTCTTAAGCAGTAAGCACTTCAAAATCCCTCCATCAATTCAAACCAGAATACACTGATAACGATGTGGAACACTGAAATTAATTTATCAGTGGGTGTAAAAAGCTATATCATCAAGAATTATATTTTTTCAAAGAGCCAGTGGAAACTTCCAAGCTCTTTTGATGAGCTTTCATAACTTATAACTTATGATGTTGTAAACATTGACTCACTTCCCTAAGGAAGGTCTGATATGATTCCATCATCCCTAGGAGGAGATTTAATACATTCTGCAGCCCAAGAAGCCCCTCTTGGGTGACTGTGGCATATCTTGGGCCAGTAAGAATATTTCATTATTATCTGGTTAGACCCGTACTAACATCCATGCTAGATACAAATTTCAGAAAAGTGGTTTATCTGCTATAATTCAGTGATACTTTTCATCACCAAGCATCTTATACTGATCTAAACACACCATACCTATCAGCATATCATTGCAAGGCATTTGTTTGTGCAACTATTAACTTTTATGGGGTCATGTAGCATCCCAACACGTCATCATCCACAAGGGGTTAAGATCAAGCAGAATCAATTTACATATATACCAGTCCTAAAATAGAAAGTTTTTACCTGACTATCAGTTCTTCTTGAAAGACCTTGATAATCAGAAACAGGACTGTTACTGTCTGTTCTTGTAGACAGGGCAGCATGAGAGGACAGTAGGCCACGATACTCAGAAAGAGGACTTGCACTATCAGCTGTGGAGCTACGTGCAGACATACTGCCGAAACTGCTATCATGATCACATTCTGGGGACAGACTGCTGTCCTTGCCAGAAGGAACCTGAAAAGTCATACAGATGAAAATCAAGCATAATATGGCTGGTACTGTCTAATTTTATATCATATCTTTAAAACTGTAATAAAGATCAACCATTAGGTTAAATGACTGTGGAGGAATACATATCAGAAGTGGATGTCTTATGGTGGAGTCTGAAAATACAAGTAAAGACTGGTGTGTAGGGGAAGGTTTGCAGAATCCAGCAGTATGGTGAGAGGAGGCAAAATGGGTTTATATAATGTTTCTTTAATATCTAAGGAACTTGACAAAATTATTATATACAGTTTACTTCAAGTCATGTCAATGAAGAATAATTATGAATGATGAACGTAAGTATTCTAAAGTGCCAAGAAAAGTATTTCAAAGAAAGCTTTCTTCTCCTACATGACACCTGATGCAAGCAAGACACCAATCTTTTCTCTAATGATGGGAAGAAAAGCCAACCAAAATAAAAACAATGAAATAATTTGAATTTCATTATAGGAACATCAGCATGTAGAAGTTTGCACATCCTGAAGAAGTTTAGTAATTAGAATATTGCTGCACACATCCTTTTGCCCCTACATATGCATCTGCCACCAAAATCATCCAGAATTACAAAAATTGAGTATGGAAAGTAAAGACAGCTAGAACAAGGCAGCCAAAGGTGCAGCTACCATGGGTAAGATCTGATGCTCTGACTATTCAAATAAAATTATCTTGCCTTTTTAACTGCAATCTTGATCAGTTTTTTATCTCATTCTTCAAACATTTATTTCTTCCTTAATCAACTGCAGTCATTATCAGTTTTTTAAACATTAATTACAGACTATCAGTAGGATAGCAAAGGGGAGTTTATCTAATTAATGCTGTCATGATAAAAAAGGTTTCATCCAATGCAATGAGAAAATGCAACAGCATATATCAGCTTTTGAAATAAGCCATCTGAGTATGTATATTTAATTAGGTCTTCTTTCTGTCTTTCATAACTGTTTGTCATTTCCCATATTAGTGAGGTAGTGCCAGAAAAAAACAAACAAAATGCCTCATTCATTCATCTACCCTCTGGCTGCAAAGTATAATGCACCAAAACCACAACCCCCATTCAGTATTTTGGATAATCAAAGATAGGTATTGCTTACATTAACAAGAGAAATGTTGGTGAATTATAATCATTCTAATGAACCCAGTAAGAAGATCAACAAATAAGCTTTAAAGGGATTTTTCTAAACAATAGCCTAATGAAATAAGAACCAGTGTTCCTATCTACTTAAAATGAAAAGGTTATAATGTTGCTCTGCTGATGTGCTATCATTGAGACACACTTCTATCTTATCAAAATCAAAGTCTAAACTACTGAAAAAGCAATTCTAATTCATACCTAAGGGATTCCCTCTGAAAATATTCCTGTGATTCAAGATGACACATAGGTATCACTCATATGTCTACTGCAATGCTACCTATCTATCTATATCTATGATGCCTGTTCCCTCCTGGAACTCCCCTGTGGAGATGGCCACAGCAATAGTCTCCATAACAAGTAAACTCCAGTGCCACTTCCTAGCCTTTAGTGCCTCACCCTTAATAAGCTACTGGCAGAGGACAACTCTAGTGCAGTGTTTGCAGAGGTTCCTACCTTATGTTCCTACTGACTACTTCTACCTAATTCTCCTGCCCAATATATCCACCTACTACCTCTACCTAAATTTTCTACCTAATGCTCCAGCCTAAATATTCCTACCCACTACTTCTATCTATTGCTCCTACCATTTTGCCAAATGGCAGGTCTAGCACATAGTGCTCCCCACAAGAAGAAACTTAAGACTTACAAAGAAAAAGCTGTGTGAGTTAAGTGTTATCAAGTGTTATGCGTGACAAGGAGAGATTGCATCTTTGTGGACAGAATGCCAGTAGACCATATGGAGGCTCAAGAGAAAGAAAAGGCAGCACCTGGGTCAGAGGAGTGCAACTGGATAACCAGAGAAGTGCAGGCTCACTATGCAGCTGTCACTAACCGTCCAGATACACAGGCAAATAAAACTAAGTAATATACCTCCCTGGTCATTAGCTGCCTACCAACAACTAGCTACTGTAATGCTCTTTCAAAAAAGCTGTATGTTTATATATAGAATGAGAAACCCTAAAGATGGCTCATGAAAGTGACAGAAAAAGTGGGTAGCTTGAGGTCTAATGATTCTAACAGTAGGAAGGTAAAAACAGCTAAATGATGATGCGCTCATTCTTCTTCATGCTATCTTCCCTTGTATTTTGTGTCCACTTTGTATCCTCACTGATGGAAATAGTCTAAAATTTTACAATAAAAATGGGAAGGAAATAAAATAATCAAATGATACTCACACTACCAACAGTGTGAGGTGGAGAGTAGTTAAGAGTATGAAGAACAGGTGTTCTCCGCTTGTTGCCTGGTGATGTGGCAGACATGCTTGGCGTTCTCACCAAACTATCCTCAATAACACCATCAAGGGGACTGTTTAAAAGAAATATTTAAACATCACTACATAAAAATATTATGGGAGATAAGACTATATGTGTTGCTACTGAGACGAAAACTGTTTATCATGTGAAGTTGCACGCTGCATGCCATAATACTCCTTCTCACCATCTATCAATTTAAGCTATGAAACTTAATCCAACACTCTTATGTCAAATATACCTAACTCATCTCTAGAGAAAACCAATCATTCTCAATCTCTAAATGAAAACTTATCTATCTGTCTATTCATCAATCATCACTGACTCCATTTCCAATTTTCATGAGTTCTCACAAGCCAGTTAAAATTTGTCTACAGTGTAGTATTGTTTCCCACACTACATTTTTACTTATTCTCTACAGCTATTTACATTTTAGTAAAGAACCTTACATTAATGCCAAATGAAATTATAACCATCACAAATTTTCATGCCATACCAAATAATTCTATATAATGATTGTACAGTCATATTTTAGAAAAAGTCTAATTAGGTACAGTGTACAATCGTTACTGCTATCATAAACTTAAGGAAAGAAGAGGTCTTGCTGCCCCTTACTCCCAGGATTAAAATCAACAAAAACGGAGGATCTGAAAAACAATTTAACAATTTAATATTCACCCCCTTGGTGTAACAGAGCATACTTAAATGCCACCTTAATGGCTGGAAAGAGTTACTGAAGGACCTTGTATTACCAAGAAGTATGGTTCAATTACAGAGCACAGGCTATCTCCCAATAATTCTATATCCGCTCCTTTTAATAATGCATCAAGAAATCCTGTCCATCCTTATGGAAATATTATTACGGGTCTCTGTGTGACAGAATCCATATGGATGGGTACGTTTCCGCCTTGCTGTGCAATGCCCTTTGTATGCATATTCTCATTTCATGGATCATCTACATACAAAAATGTCTGCTTAAAACACCAGTAATGTTGCCTTCTGGCATTAATGACTGCAAAAGGGATAACAAATGTCAGTTACTAAAAGGGCAATGCCTGCTGAGGTGATTGTCCTCCTTAACTAGAAACTAATTTTGCTCTCTACTTAAACAAATGATTCAGTAATTATTTTCCAGAAAAGATATGATAAGGCAGTATTCCCAACTCTAACAAATACAGAAACAAAAATATTTACAATGTATGTTAGGGTTAAGCTTCAAGGAAAAACTCAAGAAAACTGAAACATAATGCAAATACATGAGAAAATTACTCTTAATAACATTATTGATAATACTGATATCAAGGAAACTGTTATTACTTACTGTTTATATGGCAAAGCAATAAGAATCAGATTCATTAGTAAATCAACTTACTTCCATGTTATAACAATATTGAGCTTGAGGGAACCAGAAGGGTTGAGGTTGACGGTCATGAGTTGAGGATGTGGTGAAAAGAGATCTTTAGTTTCGCATACCTTATTGCCAATTACCACTGTCTTACCCAACACACGCACTTCCACAGCTTTAATCAGTAGCTGAAATAGGAAACAATTATAAGACACAGATAAGAACTAGCATATCATACAGAGTACTGTAATATCCCTGCTTTTCAAGTGGATGCCCTTATCAAAATTTACAATCAGACTACAGCTTAGGGATAAAGTTCATAAAGCAATAGTATGGGATGTTATAAATGTTACTATATGGTGAAAACTACAAACATGATACTGTATGTACTAAAAAAATTAACATATGTGTTTAAGTTTAAATATGCAACATATTCTTTCTTAATGTAGCAGGGGTGACAGCAACATCAGGCTGTGGGTCGTGTTCCTGAAGAGTTCGCCACTGTCTTAGGCTAAATTTTAAAGATCCTAAGTTTTCTGAGAATGGAAAAAGTATCATACCATTTCTCCGATGAGGCCTTTAATAACAGTTCTTTGATTGTCCCAGGTTTGAGTATTATCCTTGCACACTCTGCCTCGAGACTTCCACTTCTGAGTACCATGTTTGAGAGTCACCTCAAACACGTCTCCTGGGCACAGACGAGCAAATCCTTGAATGCCTTAAAAAAAAAAAGAGAGTAAATCATTATCATAACAAAGACATCATTCTGAAAAATCTAATACTTACAAAAATTATCAAAACTTTACATATCCTCTACCAATGGATCTAAAACAAGATAATATGTATTAAACAAGGTTGGTCATAAAAAAAAATTCAAGACCTGAGTCACTGCACAATACATATTGCATTAGGACAAGGTTCTTAACCTATGTAAATTATCCAAGTGAGGCATCTTAATCTTTCCCATGGAGTAATGGATGGACAAAAATACAGACTATTTTCATAAAAATATAAAATGTAATTTTCAAAAAGACACCTGAACTATATCAATGACAATTTGTATGTGATTTTAATGTTGATAATTCTGAGTGTGATCTGCTTTCACAGGTGCCACTTGTTGCTTGACATATATATTCATATATCATGTAAAATCTAGGAGACATCTAGGCATACATTTATCCACCACCCTCAGTTAATCAAGAGACAGCAGTCATTGGTTGTATGCCTGTCACTCTAAGACTGTATACCTGCTTTACCATGATTTATCATTGTGAGGACAGTGCCTACAAAGTACTGAGGCTGGCTGGTGTACTGTAATTAGATGGAGGGTGTGCCTATGGCTAAATAGCAAAAATGACATATTAGTAATTGTAAGGGTGAATATTCATAAAATGGGGCAAGAGGAGCAATTACTCCAAAAAATATTTACACTAACCTACGATGGACTAACTCTTGGACACAGTTAACCCTCAACTATGGAAGTGCTATCATGTGGCATAATGGCTCACGGCAGAGGCAGAAAATAGAGTAATGGACAGTAAATGACTGAAAACCCCTGTACTGGGTTCAACAAAGATGCTTCAACATTTGCCCAAAACAAGCTATAGGCTGCTTTAGTCTTCCCACTAACTATACATTACAGTTACTGCCTTCACATAAACTAAGAATAAAGATATTTACTTAACAACCCATGACCCCTTTCCTAGGGCTTTCAAAGCTTCAATGCTGCACTCCAATCAGGAGCAGGGAAACAATGGACTTCTATGAAGTCAGAAATTCCTCCATGAAACTGTACTCTTCTTCATCCAGTGACAACCTACAAAGGCTGCTTTTCACTTGTGGTCTTACCATATGCAGGTTGAGTCTAGTATCATCAATAAAAGTATTAAAATATGTATATATAATGAAGCTGTCACTAAAGGTGATACAATCCCAAAAAGATGAGAGATGGTGTTTGTTTGAAAAGCAGCAGGGAACACAGTGAAAGCCAAATAACTAGGAAATAACAGTGATTGTAAGTGCAAACACACAGTTAAAGAAAGGTAAAAAAAAAAAAATTTCAGTTTAAATTACAGTATATCTAGAAGAAAACAACAATTATATGTCGTACCTTTCATTTCTAATGTCAATGTACCAATTAGCTGCTCAATTTGTACTTCTAAAGCACAAAGAGTTTCTGTGCACTCTCTGTATCCTGACCTTACATTGCTTAAGGCAGATGCTTTCTCCTTGCCTGGTGACAAGGCATAAGCATATGCCATAGTTCTGACCTGTTAAATAAAATCATATTTTATATAAGTATCATCAATGATCATATTCTATAATCACTCATGTTAGATTCTCTCTTAAAGAAAAGAAGAGATAAAATCCACACCATTTTCATGGTTGTCAGTTGTTTCATTATTTGAGCTTAGGGCCTACTGACGATCAAGGTCTTTAAGACCATCAATGTCAAATTGTAATGACCTTTCAGAATATACTGACCACTTTCTTCACATGCTCAAAATGAATCTACATCTAAACACACTCACTGCAAGTACGAATCCTGTGGCATGGCTATGCAACAACTGGAAGGTATTCCATGTCATTAATGTCAATATTTATATGAATGTTGCTCCAGCTGTACACAATCAGTGAGTCTTGCATAATATCAAATATGTCTTGGATTTCCTTAGAAGTCTGAATTTTTCAATAAATCTGCAGGTGCATTAGTTGATTTTGTTTTAGGACTTCATGAATATGTTTTAATTAAAAATTCTACTTGATATACCTCATCCTAAACCTGGGAATGGATATTCAATTGGTCTTCAGGGTTAGCTGCCTCTCTTCTTTGTTGGGACATGCTAAGCATGTCATATCATTATACGCATGAATGTTAATAAAACATACCTTGAAAATACTTAGTTCATATAGGTTTCTCTCAAGATAAAGGACTGCAACAACTTCTGATAGCATGATCATGAGTCCTGCAACTGTTTTACAAGCACTGAAGAGTCTGAAGAAAATAAATTTACAATATCAACACAAATTGGAAAAATACTTACACCGTCTCTCAACTTCTGATGCAGGGTATACTGATCCTGTAAGTCCTCCAGTTTACTCAGGTGATACTCTATCCTTTTAAGATAGCGCTCAGCAGCTTTGATTTGCTGAAGAATCAATGGAGGTAAAGACCATATTAATAATAATGAAAATCAAACCCAAGTTTCATGCATTAACATTGGTGAAATAAATGGAAAAAATATTAGAATGTTCAGATGGTTCAGATATGTCTCTCAAATTCACTAATATGAAATAAAACATGACACAGTAAAATCATGGCACTTAATATATATTCATTACAATATATCCCTTAACTAATCAAAATCTTTATTTTTGAGCATATACTTTTATATTTTCACTTGTGCTATATAATCATATGTAAAAAAAAATCCCAGGTGTAATAATAACAGCAGTACTAATAAAAAAAGAGAGAGAGATTGAAACCTACATATGATTCAAAAGTCATAAGCTGATTTTATCAAATATGGAGATGAAAGTTTTGCTTTTTGGCTTAATTATTTTCATTTCTAATCTCCAATAAATTACAGTCTCCTTGAGCCCTGAAAATAAACTACATTATTAAAATTCTGTAATGCATGCAATCTATAGCATCATGCTATTATCAAAACTGTGTAGTCTAAGGGCATGCTCAAAAATAAGCAAGAAGAGAATTTTTCTTAACACTGAAAGACAAATGTCTCTGATTTCATGCTTCATAGTTCAAGATACTATGCAAGACACTGACTGATACTGCAGAATCAGAGAAGTCACATATCAAACAGTGAATGCTTCATTCGTACACTGCAAGCACTTAAATAGTGTTGTGACCCAAACAGAAGGGAAGAGATTAAGATGATCAGCATTTACTTCTTTCATTACCATAACTGGAATTCAGCTGTCAATTGTCATAACAAGTATACTCAAAGCATACAATAAACTGATCACAAAAACATTAAATGACATATGCACTAATCTCAAAATATGAAGGTGTTAGTGCTGGGACTAATCATAGCCAAACTATGAACAGCTATGCATATTCTCTGAGATAGCACCCA
This sequence comes from Panulirus argus, assembly GCA_038088735.1. Lineage (NCBI taxonomy): Eukaryota > Metazoa > Arthropoda > Malacostraca > Decapoda > Palinuridae > Panulirus > Panulirus argus. Next base: position 10,357 of record JAYMFT010186984.1, read on the forward strand.
TAGGTTATTGCACTCCATAAAAAACAAGTTCCTGAAGGGTGTCAATTTCATTAAACATAAGCTAAATAAATTTAACTGTATCTAAACCTTTCAAATCCTAAATGTTCAACTCATTACTACTGTATTTCAATGTAAAATCTGACCATTAATATGTACTTTTAAACCAATGTGTGTGATAATGCACTTCAGTATGAGTACGATAGAAAAAATGACAAATTATACTCTTGAGTTTTTACAATAGTAAAGTACAAAAATGAAATATCACAAAAACCATTCATTTCAGAATGGTTTTCTGCTGTCTCAGAATATACACAAGACTGATGAAGAAATATCCATTCACTAAACACTAAGCAGGGCACAATATGATTTCCCCATGCCACCTGATGACTCTTACCTTCTCAACCTCATACAACCGACCCTGTGACTGCCAAGAAGAGAAAAATTATTCAACATTAGCCTACCCTGTCAATGAAAACTTTTGTGTCCTATATACATATATAACTTTTCAGAAAAAGTTAAGTAGAAAATGAGTACTGTACTTGGGGAAAAAGTTCCAACTAACCCGATGACATTTTTTTCAAAACCTTTATAAAGCCCAGCATCTCACACATGTTGAAAAGAAAAGGTAAACCATTCTAAAATCATTTCATGCAAGGTAAAGGTACAGTATATTTCCCATTCTTTACTTACATAAGTTAGGTCTCTTTTCCTTCAAAGAATTCGATTATAAATAATTAAGTGTGCAGGAAAAAAATGACATGATAAAATTACATGAATATGAAATACAGGTGTATGAACGAACAAAAAAAATATAGGTAAGGGAGGCAGCGATGAATGAAATACCTGCACTGATAATATCAAATAATATCAGGTTCCTTCAAAGGAGCAGGGGCAAATTTTTCATATCAACTCAAGCCTTCTTGTGGTTACATGGATAAATAACCACTCTCAACATAATTCACCTAAGGTTTTTAAAGGGGACTGTATAGTGATATGTTCTACGATTAAGAAAATCATAACATTATATGTCTTTACCAATAACAAGGTACAATAACATCAAACTTGTGAATTTTTGGTTGGCAATTCAAAAACTACATGTAGTAATAATGTTTATTTACTGACATCTCTTTCCTTTGTGACACAGACTATGTAGTATCACAGGTGGTTTGCTGCATTTTGAAAACTATACACCACCTATCAGATGCCACTATTTTCCCACTGCTATCCCTCAAAGCCTCTCATTTCTTTTTCCTTCAGCCTCAGATTTTCCATGCTTCCTTATAATCATTTTTCCCCTTGAGAAAATCTGCAGTGACACAGCTTTAAACCATTCTGATTTCTTAGTTTAAGAAAGCTGCACAAGCTGCACTTGTGATAAAATGAACAGTAAGGGCATTTAGATTGTTTATAGCCTTGGTCTGGGGTGGGGAAGTGAATATCATGCAAATATCATCTGGGATACCTAGTTTTGGTGAGCTCTTCAGAGATCCCTTGTTTTTCTCTTTCTCAAAAATTTGTAAATACTTTCCCTGTCTGTTTTTCCCAATTTCTCAACTCTCTCTATATTTCAATTAGGGC
>JAYMFT010186995.1:0-11934 GCA_038088735.1 Panulirus argus
ATATATACATAAGCAGTAACGTGGCTTACCAATGGGGTCTCCTCTTAGCCCAGTAATGTCCTGATAATTTTGGAAATGTTGAAAAGAGGAAAGTTCTTGAGAATATTTAGAAGGAACTCAATCTGGGTGAGATATATTGATGATGCTTCAGTCATAATCCAAAAAAGAACGAAAATAAAATATAAACTCAGACAGCTAAACAATGTTCACAGAAAAATTCATTTTACAGCCGAGACAGAGAATGGGTGCATTTCATTCCTAGATGTAATGATTAGGAGAACAGATATATACATACATCCATATATATGCACAATATATACATATACATAGCAACATACACATATACACCTATACATATATACATATGCATATACGCATATACACATGTACATTTTAATACTTGCTTGCCTCCATCCATTCCTGACGCCACTCCGCTCCACAGAAAATAGCATCACCACTCCCTGCGTCAGCGAGGTAGCGCCAGGAAAGAGACGAAAAAGGCCACTTTCGCCCACACTCAGTGTCTAGCTGTCACAAGTAACGCACTAGAACTACAGCTCCCAATCCATATCCAAGCCCTACAGACCTTTCCGTGGTTTACCCCTGACGTCTCACATGCCCTGGTTCAATCCATTCGCGGCACGTCGACCCCAGTATAACACATCGTTCCATTTCATTCTAATCCGTGCACGCCTTTCACCGTCTTGCATGTTCAGTCCCCGACCGCTCAAGATCACTTTCACCCCATCCTTCCACCTCCAAATTGGTCTCCCGCTTCTCCTTGTTCCCTACTCCTCTGACACATAAATCCTCTTTTTCAACCATTCCTCACATTTTCGTTCCATATGACAAAACCATTTCAACACACCCCCTTCTGCTCTCTCAACCACACTCTTTTTACTACAATATATTTCTCTTACCCTTACATCACTTACTCGATCAAACCATCTCACACCACATATCGTCTTTAAATATTTCATTTCCAACACATGCACCCTCCTCCGTACAACTCTATCTATAGCCCATGTTTCGCGACCATATAATATTGTTGGAACTACTATTCCTTCAAACATACCCCTTTTTGCTTTCCGAGATAACGTTCTCTCTTTCTACATATTCCTCATCGCTCCCAGAGCCTTCGCCCCCTCCCCACCCTATGGCTCACTTCTGCTTCCATGGTCCATTCGCTACGAAGTCCACTCACCGATATCTAAAACACTTCACTTTCTCCAATCTTTCTCCATTCAAACTCACATCCCATCTAACTTGTCCTTCAACAATGCTGGACCTAATAACCTTGCTCTTATTCACATTTACTTTGTTTTCTCCTTTCATATACTTTTCCAAACTCATTCACCAACTTCTGCAGTTTCTCACTCGAATCAGCCACCAGTTCTGTATCATCAGCGAACAACAATTGACTCACTTCCCAGGCCCTCTCATCCCAAACATAGCATACTTGCCCCTCTCTCCAAAACTCTTGCATTTACCTTCCTAACCACCCCAACCATAGACAAATTAAACAACCATGGGGACATTACACACCCCTGCCGCAGACCGACCTTCACTGGCAACCAACCACTCTCCTCTTTTCCTTCTCGTACACATGCCTTACACCCTATATTCTTACACCATATATTCTTAAGACCTTCCACAAAGCAACTCTGTCAACCCTGTCAAATGCCTTCTCAAGATCCATAAATGCTACAAACAAATCCACCTGTTTTTCTAAGTATTTATCATATACATTTTTCCAAACAAACACCTGATCCACTCATCCTCTACCATCTCTAAAACCACACTGCTACTCCCCAGTCTGATGCTCTGTTCGTGCCTGCACCCTGTCAGTCAATACCCTTCCGTATAGTTTTCCATGAATGCTTAACAAACTTATGCCTCTGTAGTTTGAACACTCACCTTTATCCCCTTTGCCTTTGTACAGTGGCACTATACATGCATTCCAACAATCCTCAGGCACTTCACTATGATCCATACATACATTGAATATTCTTACCAACCAATCAACAAGTACCCGCTTTCTTAATATATTCTATTGCAATGTCATTTATTTCCACCGCCTTGCCAGATTTCATCTCCCACAAGGCTTTCACCACCTCTTCTTCACCAAACCACTCTCCCCGACTCTTACTTCGCACACCACCCCGACCACATCACCCTACATCTGCCACTCTATCATCAAACACATTCAACACCCCTTCAGAATGCTCACTTTATCACTACCTGCTACCACTTCCCTCCGTCACCGATGTTCCCATTTGTCCTCGTCTTTCGCACATTATTTACCTCCTTCCAAAACATATTTTTATTTTACCTAAAGTTCAATGATACTCTCTCACACCAACTTTCATTTGCCCTCTTTTTCAAACCGTGCACCTTTCTCTTTGACCTACTGCTGCTTTCTCTTACACATCTCCCAGACATTTGCACTCCTTCCTTGAAAGTACTGTTCAAATGCCTCTCTTTTCTCTTTGTGGAAGGTCCTAAGAATACACAGTGTGGGAGGAAAGGTAGTAGTTAGTAGGTAGCCAACGAGCAGGGAGGTATATTACCAGTACTACCCACCCAGGTATCAGAAGGGTTGGTGACAGCTGCATAGCGATCCAGCACTTCAGTGGTTGTCAACTTATACTCCTCTGACCCAGGGAACTTTTTCTTTCTGCCACACCCACACATGGACTACTGGCTTTCTGTCCACAAACATGCAATCTTTCCTTGTTACACATAACACTTTACACACTTAACTCACACAGCTTATCCTTCATAAGTCTAGATTTTCCTGTGTTGAGCATTATGTGCTAGCCCTGTGTTTTGGCAAAATGGTAGGAGCAATAGATAGAAGTAGTAGGTATGAACATTTAGATAGGAGCATTTGGTAAAAACATTAGGTAATAGTGGGTAGGAACATTTGGCAGGAGCATTAGGTAGTAGAAGTTAGTTAGAACTTAGGAAGAAACCTCTGCAAACACTGTGCTAGACGTACCGTCTGCCAATGCCTGTTGAGGGTGAGGTACTAAAGGCTAAGAAGCAACACTGGATTTCACCATTTATGGAAACACTGTTGCTGTGACCAACCCCCTTCAGGGAGTTCCAGAAGGGGACAGGCATCAGAGATATAGATAGAGAGAGAAGCTGCTAAAAAGCAGAGAAGTTTTTATCAAGAGTGTAAGGCTTTTGTACGAGTAAGAAGAAACGAAAGTAAATCGTTCCAATGAAGGTTGGTGTTGTCACCATGGTGAGGGAGGTAAATGCAAGAGTTTTGGAGAGAGGGGCGAGTATGCAGTCTTTGGGGGATTAGAGGGCCTGGGAAATGAGTCAGCTGTTGTTTGCTGATGATAGAGCGCTGGTGGCAGATTCGAGTAAGAAACTGCAAAAGTTGGTGACTGAGTTTGAAAGGAAAAAGTTTACAGTGAATAAGAATAAAAGCAAGGTTATTAGGTTCAGCAGGGGTGAAGGACAGGTCAGTTCGAGTGTGAGTCTGAATGCAGAAAAACTGGAGGAAATGAATTGTTTTAGTTATCTGGGAGTGGACATGGCAGCGAATAGAACCATGGAAGTGAAAGTGAGTGGGGAGGGAGCGATGGTTCTGGGAACACTGAAGATTGTGTGGAAAGAGCGAACCTTATCTGGGAGGGCAATAATGGGTATGTCTGATGGTAATAGTAGTCGCAATATTATATAGACGTGAAGCATGGGCTAAGATAAGGCTGTGTGGAAGAGGGTGGATGTGTTGGAAATGAAAATGTTTGAGGATAAAATGTAGCGAAAAGTGGTTTGATCGAATACGTAACGAAAGAGTAAGGTGTTACATTTATAGCAACAACTATCACTTCATGTTTTCAAATCCCCAATAGTAGTGGAAGTCAGAAAATCTGCCTAAAGTCAAAGTTAAGTACATCAAGGGCAACATTTTTCACGCAGGATATTATGGTACTTAATAGTCTTCATGGATTGGTATCCAAGAAAAACCTACAACAGTTGGCCATTGAGGTTCCATAATGTAACAGTGTTTCTCATTTTTTGTTTCATATATGCAGAAATGTAATGCAGTTAACTATCACAAGCTCACCATGGTAGAGAGGCTTACATTTCATGGAAAATAATACCTACAAATGAACTAAAATCCTTGTCAGTGATGGATCTCTTACCAGCCAAGGTATGCCACCTCTTTATACAGTGCATGTTGCAGTTACTCAAACTAGAGTATTTTTCTGAATGAAAACTCTAAGATGAAGATATTTCTAAACGGAATATATCACACGCAAGCATGAAATGATATAATGTCTTCTTTTCATCATCTCATTTGAATGCTGGAAAATATAGTGAGTGTATTTTTAGCTCATGGCATGTGCATGGCAGCCACATGGAAATCAGCAGACGAGACAATGCTTGCACATTCAGTGCAGTATCAACTGTAAGTGTGGTAAGATATGTCTGTGATAAATTACTAATTTTATATATTTAATATTGTGTTAACTAGTGAAAGCATTTTAATCAAAACAAATATAATACTGAAGGGTAATGTACACTGTGAATATATAAAATTTAAGAGCAGTTTTCACTCTGTACTGCAGCTGGGACTCAGAAAGGTGATTGTGTCTGATTCAAGATATATTGCACTTATGGGTGTGCTTAATATTAGAAAAAAAAAATACCATCGTGCAATGAAACTTGCTCTTCCTAGTGTGTGTGTGTGAGTGTGTGTGTATTTCTGTGTATGTAAACACAGTTTAACAATATTTTCTGCCATAATGTAAATATGGCGTTTTGCAAAATTAAGGATACGTTGCTTATCTTCAAACGGAAAGTACTTTTGGTGAAAACAAAGTTGACATATAAGGGGTTTTGAGGGGTGATCTCTCGGCTGTGTCAAAAACTATCTTAATCAAACCTAGCATGGCCTCCTATAACTTAAAATTTAATTTACTGTATTCTGTACATATCCTGAATTGCTTCACTTGAGGGCCTTAAATTGTTATATATTTCCTGCTTATTCTTGATTCAACTAGATAATTGTGGAAAGCAGAAGTACATGGTGCAGTAAAAATAAATGTCAGCCACATACACAAAAGGAAAAGTAATGAGCTATAACACACACATTTGACTTTATTACATGTCCAGATTAGGTAAGGTTTTGTTTAAATAAATTCTAATTTCAGCTGAATGAATAAACCCAAAAACCCTATGGCAAGCCTTGAAGATAAATGACATGTCCTTAATTTTGAAAAATGCTCTACAAATATCTTGTGTTGGTCCTGGGAATACAGATGTTGTTTGGCTGTGGTTTGGACTACATAGCACTTGTATATATGTGCACGTTCCAATGCACTAAGAATTAGCATTCACCAATAGATCAGTTTATGATAAAACCACAGGCTATATCAATTGCTAGTGTTTGAAAGGCTATATTAGGCAGTTATCAAAAATTAACATTTACCATTAGACCAGTTAAAGATACAACCACAGGCTATGTTAATTTCTAGTGTTTGTAAGGCTATGTCAGGCTGTTACCAAAAATTAGTATTTACCATTAAACCAGTATGTCAATTTTCATTGTTTCTAAAGCTATATTAGGCTAAATTTACAATGGAGATAGAAGAAGGGAATGATTCTAACCTTCAAATGCACTATTTTTCTTATCATTCCTCTAATCTATCAATCTATATCTCTAACACTAGTTCCCTTCTGGAACTCCCTCAAGGGGATGGTCACGGCAATACAGTCTTCATAACTAGTGAATGCCGCTTCTTAGCCTTTAGTGCCTCACACTCAACAGGCCACTGGCAGAGGGGAAGTCTAGTAAAGTATTTGCAGAGGTTTCCTGCCTAATGTTGCTACTGACTACTACTACTTAATGCTCCTGTCTAATGTTCCAAACTACTACTTCTACCTAACGTTTCTACCTTAATGCTCCTACCTATTAATTCTATCTATTGTTCCTGGAAAAAAAATAATTGTATACAAGCTGCCCCTTTACCTTAACATGATTCATTCAAAACCCTACCTCACCAAAGTAGAGGAAAGCATGCTTTTTTAGGATTTTTTCTTTAGTTATGGATAATATAAGTATAATGTGTAGGGATTTTTGTTCTGCTCTGGGAAGAATTACTTAAAATCGATTTTGCAGTTTAAAGATTAAGTATGACCTCTCTTTAATATGAGCCTGGAAATATTGTGGTCAAAACTTGTGCACCTTGTTGATTACATAATGCCACAGGTATCCTGCATATCAGCACCACTAGTTAAGAAAAATACTTCCATATATATGATGAAGATAAAATCTGCACATTTCAAAGCTATGAACTCTAAGAACAGTGGTCAGAATGAAATTCTCTAAAAATATTTTGATTAGAATCAGGTCTTGGCAACACACTTGCTGACTTAGGTGAACATTAATTACAGAATTTTACATTTTATTACTGTATAACCCTATTCAGGTATAACTTATGAAAACAGAAATGACAGCAATTCCTAAAAACTTCTTTGAAGATCATTCCTATATTCTAAATATGCCTTGTAAACAAGGCAAAAATCAGCACATTGTGTGAACAAACACCATCATTATTCCTGATCTGAAATAAAATGGTGTATATTAACGTGCTGAACTGGCAACAGTGCTTTCAATAAAATGGCTTGGCAAAGTAAAACCAATATTAAAATACTAAAAATAAATACTGTAATGCAATAATACTGATTATGTGAATGGCTTTTGCAAGGTAAGACCCCACCTCTGATACAGATTCCTAAGTTACTAATGTCTGGTCATCTCTGAGAAACTCAGGGGACTCCTCTGTTGTAGCCTCTGATACTTTTAAAGCCTCTAATAGAGCCTCTAATCATATTTCTTAAGCATGTTCTTGCTATGTAAATGGTGATGATGCCAGTCAATACAAGGGTCCTAAATCTGTGTAATTTAATTGTTTTCTCATGCAAAATGATTACATCTAATACATGCAATTTTTCACATAAAAGAATGTTCATGTTCAGTTATATGTAGAAATGAACTAAATCGACCATTATATTTATGCTAAAAATCTGTTTGAGCTTCTTGATCCTTACAGACAATATCTAAACCAAGCACAAAAGGCATTTTTGTCATGTAGTATTTTCTTTTGCACTCATTCACTGAATACAGATCTGATCATTAGACATGTCCATGTTTATTACCTATTAGGAGTGACCAAAGAACAATGTTTTTTGGGGAGTGAAATGACAATAACACTTTTCTCCATCTTCAACTGAACATTCTAACTTTGCAAACATTTTCATTTTTCTTATAATTCAGATTTATATTTTTCTTCAAAGGTATTTTTTTGTGCTTCTACATAAGCATTACCTGAATCACATTTCTCTACCATTTGTAACCAAGTATTGTAACCACAGATATGCAGAAGCTGGTAACACCAACTGATAAATCAGTGAGTATACAAATGTACAGTATTTAAAACTGATACAGTGATTCCAGCTCAGACCAGTTATTTTGTCAAAGTTCTGGCAGGTACTGTACCAAAACTTTGAGAAAATGAAGTTCTGGCTAGAAAAATGTTCTTATGCACCCCTAATACAGATAGGTACACACAACTTACCTTCCTGTCCCAGGTGGAATTATTTTTTGTTTAAATTTCAGGTGACCTGCAATGTATAGTAACCTATTTGTTTCACAAAATTTTTCACAAAATACAGTGTGGGCCATTTCAGTCACTTTCCTGGACTCACGCTAAGAAAAGGAGAGACCTATATAATAAAATAAAAAAATTTCAATTGCATTTCTAAACATCAGTATCGAATAAGTTTAAAGTTACATTCCTATTCAAATTGATATTAAGCAGAGTCAACTTCAAAAATCATTAATAAAATTACTGAGTATACAGAAAACAAACGACTTGGCATACTGCTATGTAACAACAAGGAAATAGGATTATCCCAACATAATTTACAGAATAGTCAAATTCTGATGCTTTAGCAGCTAAAGTATCTACAAATGAAGGAAAACTTAGATTCTACTCAAAATATACCAAATAAACTTAACAGCATTGACAGGAAGTCATACCAGTACCACCTCATGAAGCATGAAGATATATGATAACTTATAAATCAATGGTAGCTAATAAAGTACTTTTGATCAAGAGAACCTAATTGTTGGTTTTCATCATAAAATCAGATCAACCATCTTGGTCATTAACATTGAACACAGAAGTCCTGAGAATTAAAATACAGATGCTAAAACAAAAATTGTAGCAGCTCTCTTTGAATAACCCTGGCTGCAGGCAATCAGCCTATGGAAAATTAAAAGTGTATATTCTCCCAAATCATTCTACTAAAGATGGCATAGTTTTCTATTTTACATTAAACAAAATAAATAAGCTGTCTCGTGAAGGCAAATACCCCTGCCTTTTGAATTTTTTCTTTTTTTTTTTTGAAAATTTTCAAAATCCAAACAACTACAGACACTAAAAATTTCCACAAATGAAAAATTAATGTTCTAACCCATGTATAAAAACTCTTATGTGCTAACTCAGTAAAACTTTCTGCAGATACAGTGACATTCTTTCTGAGATAAAAAATTCCTTTCAATATTACTGAAGTAGAAGATTTGAGATGTATTTCCATGTCTCAAACGTTTAAGTTAATGTAAAAGAAAAGTATATGAAGAAATAAATATACAGTACTTAGGAATATTCTTTATGTTATCAACACTGGATCATTCCGTGGTACACAGTGTTTTAAAAAAACAAAAGAGAAAAATGAAATTCAGTGATCCCTCCACTTAACAAAAAATCTAAACATGAAATCATGTGTGGTATGGCTTATTGCTAGAAGTTCTGAAACTCGTACAACTCTATGTGAGTTAAGCATGGGTCTGCAACAGAAGTATGGATGAATACAATATCCTAAATGATTTTCTAGGAAATGGATATGGCTTTTGAAAAATATAGTATCACATCTATATTTCTGATGCCTGTTCCCTCTGGGGACTCCCATCAAATAGGTGGTCATGGCAAAAGTCTCCACTGTCCTTACATGCCCCTCTTCCATACACCATTCCATGTATTCTTCCACCATTTCTCTCCCTCCAGTTCTCTTCAACTCTATTTACCCATGTCACAGATGGTCAGCATCTTACACCTACCTCTTTAATTGCACTACATACACTCTCCTTGTAAACTCCCCAACATACATTCATTCAGTGTACCCAAACCACCTCAAAGTATTACATTACACCCACTCTACAATTCATTCCCTACCATACCAAATCTCTCATTCACCTCCTATTACTTTCTTCATTCCATCCAGTCATATCACATGCTCCTTTCAAATAACTCATTTCCACAGCCTGGATTCTTGACCTATGTGACTCATCCCATGTCCATGTTTTGGCTGCATAGGCAGGATCAGGAGGACTATGCTGTCCCTTAATCCTTTCTTTACTTCCATACTTACACCTTTACCCTTCATTATTGTACTTGGGACCCAATAACTCTTCTAACCTGCAATGCTCTCTCCCTTATCTCTCCTACATCGCCAAACTTACTAACTTACTCAAGACAGCTCCCAAATACTTAACAAATACTTAAATTCTGTGACCTCTTCCAGTGTTTCTCCACCCATATTTATAACACAGTTTAGTACACTTATGAGAAAAAAAAATGGAGTAAAGGAAAAGGCCAAAGTGTGGGACAACTAGAGAGAAGGAGGCTTTTTATTCAAACTATGTGTACATACTTTTTGCCAGATATGGGGAATGGAGGAGATTTTGCATGTCACCCTACTGTATAATATCATATATACTTGAAAAGGATCACAGACTGATAAATAAGTATTTCAAATATAACAAAATAAGTGCTGTTACATTTCTGTATGAACTCCATTAAATCACATAATCAATGCCGAAGTGTACACCTGGCACAGATCATAACATTTGTGTAACTACCACGTGAACTGCATTCACAGTTAATACAATTTTAGTAATGATTCTGAAAACTTATGTATGTCTAATACTCTTAATTAATCAAATTCATGAACAATTTCATAGCATAAACACAGTAAAAGTGCAGCAATATTTTTGGTTAACAAAACTCTTTAGTAAGTACCTTCTTCCCCATACATATTAACTGGAGGGTTTCCTGTAATTGACCTAAAATTTGTGTACAAATTCATTTCACTTCTCTCTTGACCGTCTTCTTAAAGAGTCTGCCAGAGTGCTGGATCTTGTGGTTCTTAGAGACTTAGGAGGTGTAGGTGATGGAGTTGGACTATAATCAGGACTTTTATTTGAAGAGGAAGAACTGGCACTCATACTCCTTAAAGACTCTAGTGGTGGTGATGGTGATATACACAACCTTCTAGTTTTCATATATTTCGATGGTGGTAGTGGTGATGACGAGCTAGATCTAGTGTTTTTTGGCAGCTTTGGTGGTGGAGATGGGGACAAGCTTAATTCACTGGCCCTTTGTCTTTTTGGAGGTGGCGATGAGGATGAACTAGATCTAGTTTTTCTTGCTAGCTGTGGTGGAGGTGATGATGATAAAATCATTCCACTGACTCTTTGAACTTTTGATGGTGGTGATAAGGAAAAGTTGGATCTTGCACTTCTTGGCAATTCTGGTGGTGGTGATGGAGAAGTGATTGTAAATTCATGAACTTCAGATGGTGGTGATGAGGAAGCACTGGATTTAGGACTGTTCAGAACCTTTGCTGTTGGTGATGGTGAGGGACTAGTTCTTACATTTTCATGAACTGGTACAGCTGAAAATGGTGAGGATCTAGATCCTGAGCACCTACGAATTTTTGATGGTGGTGAAACGAGACTTTTCTTACTTGGTTTATCACTCACTTTATGTTTTTTATGAGAACTCTTTCTAACATCTAATGTTGCAGATTCGTTAATGATAACCTTCATTTTGGGATGAACCTGCTTCTGGTGTGTTATATGCTGCTGTTCTAGAGAATGACAAGCAGAGCAGTATGGACAAGCATATGGCTTTGCTTTCACATGTTTTGTAATATGCTTGCTCAAGGTGGCTTTATTCTTTGTTCTGTATGGACACTCTGGACAGGACAACAGTTTTGCTTCTAGAGACTCTCCATGAGTATCAATCAGACCTAACTTTTTAAAACGTTTAAAAGTTCCACTAAAACTCCCATGCTCTATCACAGATGTTCTACTTACTTGTTCATCCTCATTCGTCTTCATCCAAGTGCTCTGTTAGGAAAAAAAAAAATTAAACTTTGCATCATATGCCAAGACCATAACCTTCAATTCTAATGATATATCATCAAGCATGCATCAACAAATGATTTATGTGAAACCTGGTAAGTATGCCCAGCTGCTTATAAAGTAAGTTGTACAAAGAAAATCCAGACAGGACAGCCAGGGTGTCTTTCTAGGATAAGCTGATACTGAAAAAGTTAACCACACTTGCCTAAGGAAATGCAGTCTCACAAAAATGAAAAATTTTTTAATAATCCTGGTTATTGTTTCATATTCAAACACTTAAATTGGAGATGAAATATTGCTCATGTAACGTTAAAACCACAAGCCTTTTTCCCCATACAGTACTAGATGCAAAGATGCAACAGACATCATCAAAGAGGTTGACAATTACATCATCAAAGAATTTGACTATGTTCCCTAACATAACCTCACTCAAAAGATATTTGACAATATCCTCCTCTAAAATGAAAAAAAATAACTAGCCAGCTTCATATCTAACAGCCATGTCAGAACCATTCGCAGAAGTTTCTTCTCCAAAAATTTTAAAGCTCTGCAAAGGAGCCCCCAGGTAGCATTTCTTTCTCCAACTCTCTTTACTCTCTTCTACATGACCACCCTCCAAAATCCGTTTCAAAGGTGGTGTTTGTGCTTATTCCAACATAAACACACCTGTTGCACGCCTCAAGGACCTTGAATCCCCA
>JAYMFT010187005.1:0-11934 GCA_038088735.1 Panulirus argus
TATATATATATATATATATATATATATATATATATATATATTATCCCTGGGGACAGGGGAAAAAGAATACTTCCCACGTATTCCCTGCATGTCATAAAAGGCGACTAAAAGAGGAGGGAGTGGGGGGCTGGAAATCCTTCCCTCCTGTTTTCACTTTTCCAAAAGAAGGAACAGAGAAGGGAGCCAAGTGAGGATTTTTTCCTCTTAAGTCTCTGTCCCATGTTCTTAACGCTACCTCACTAACTTTAAATCACTTTTAAGTATGATGTTAAGGAGTTCAATGATGAACATTTCTTCCAAATCCATTCTCTCAGTGGTGCTCCTGCAGTGGAACCTTACCACATGGTAGCTGTGGAGCATAGTTTGGAACATTTTATTGTATATTGTGATATTAGATGAGGCAGTAGTGGTGAGGGTTATGATAATCAGGAAATGTGGGGTTAAGTAACATAAATGTAGGTGAAATGCCTGTAAAAAAATGACCCCCACTTAACATCCCATAGTAGCAAGGATTAATACTAGAAATGTAGTTCCAATATGAATGTGGTCTGCTGCTTGTAGATAGGCTGGGCAGTGATGCGAAAGCCTGTTTGGTACTTGATGTGATGCTTAATATGCTTAATCACGGATGTCTTTAAAATTGTTAGACTAAATTGTGGAAGAATAAGAAAAATCACTGCTGCTAAGGAAGTTAGGTAAGGTTTCAGTTTCTGTTGATTTTTTACAAGTTTTTCACCTATGTCTACATTAATGCCATAGTTTTCCAGATATTCATGAACTTCCCACAATCACATTTTCTTTAATATGATATAAAATGTGATACTCTGAATTGTGCTCCACAATTTTTATTATGTAAGCTACACTACCATCACCGAAAATCATTACCCAAAGCTAGCTTCAATATGTAGCTGAAACGTTAAAGTAACTATATTCTGCCATTCCATAAGAAGTTTTGTAAAATTCCATGGGTAACGAGGATTTGGCACTGAACTTTAATTTTAACATGATATATCATGAGCTGAACATTGTGTATTTACATGGGAAACTTTTTTATATATATTTATTGGTTATTTAATGTAGAGCATGGTGTCATATAAGATTGTGAAATGTTATTTGATATGTCTGATTTAGTTGAACAATTAGTAGAATTGTAGTTTAGTTTTACCTCGGATCCAGCTGTAGCATGTAATTGGCAATCTTGCTCTGATGGTATACTGTATGAAAGCTAGAAAAATCAGTGTAAGCATCATTACATTAATTATTTTTATCCTGTGACTTGAAGGTGTAAAAGGCTGTGAAAATCAATGTAAATACAAGATTAAGTTGGTGGCGGGGTGGGGGCTTTTTGAAGATCAGGGAAAATATGAAGGCACCATGAAGTTGATATGGAGAGAGATATGAAGATCAGGGAAAATGTGAGGTTGATATTTTGTTGATGGTGGAGAGGGCTATGAGAATCGGGGAAAATGTGGCTAATGTTAAGTTGGGGGACATAGAAGATCATGGAAATTAGGAAGTTAATGTAAAGATATCATAAGAGAAACACATGGTAATCAACAAAACACAAAAACCAGACCAAACTTCACCTAGCAGCTGACACATACCTTATTTATGATACTGATTGAAAATTATGGCTTGGGAAGTAGCGTTTGCTTCCTGTTGCTGGGCAGCTGTCTTTCAGACACATTCAAGTGCACTTACATAACCATGTCTCAGCACTGCAAATGGCAGTAATGGTATGTTTTGACAATGATATGGAATACGGAAATATAGTTTAATGCTTAGTCAAGGTCAGGTGAGGTTTTCATAGGTTCCCCAAATTTTTAGAAGGGTCTTACCATCTTATGTAGTACCAAATCGTAGCACCCTTCATTGTCGACTTATTTATAGTGGTAGAAAAGAATAGCTAATCATGCACTTCCAGCATTTTGCAAAACACCATACTATGGTCTACCACTGCAAAAGAAAGTTTTATATTCCATGATCAGATTTATGACAGTGCTATACAACAACTTTTTTTCTGAAATTTTTTAATGTCTCTCTTTTTCATTGCCTGAATGTCAAAAAAGATTGCAGCTGTACGTTGATGAATTCTCATTCTTTGCTCAGTCATGTTTGTGTAGATTCTTAGTGTGAGATATTTTACGTGTGGTTGGTATTTTGAAATTTGAATAATTGTACAGTTATTTTGAGTGATACAGTTAACACTGCCAATTCTAATACAGAATTTTTTCATTTGTGTGTGTGTGTGTATGAAGGGATATGAATCTTTTTGGTTTTAATATTTTTGATGGATATGCAAGAACTTGAAAATTTTTTGAAAAAACAGAAAATTTCATTTGAACACACAGGTGATAAATGTAATATTAGACCGATAACTCCGTATATGCAAAAAAAAAAAAATTATTATTATAAAGTAGATAAGAGAGTGCAGTGGCTTTATTGAGTTTTCTCTATTTATATAGTTAGAAGGTATGTAAACAAATTAGAATATAACATCACAAGCATACATCATTGATTAACATTGTGAATTTAGCGTTTGGTCTGATAAAACCAGGACATTGAGTGAGTCTTGAGAATTAAGCAGTGGTGTGGAAGAATAGTTATGAATTTCAGGCAAAGTACCTACAGCACAAAAACAGTCTACACCAGTGAATGACAGGTCTCAGAATGATCACCTGTTAAGTAAGAAATTGGCATTCTCTCAGATTTTTCCATCCATATGTAGTATTTTGTAACTTTGAAAGTGTAAATATCGTTTTTGTGCTGTTTACTTTTCAGTTTTATCATTATTTGTTGTGTAATCTCTTCATGGTTAGAGTACATTCCCTTATTTTCAGTCATGCTGTCAGCATGTTTGAAGTCCACAACCAATATGAATTGGTTGCATGCTTCAAACATAGCCCTCTTCTTTTTGAAGTTTCTATTTGTAAAAGTAAGCAGCAAAGTTTGTACTCTGTTTACATGACAGATACTTTATACAGCTATTGGCTGTTAGTGCTGTTTCATAGTATAGATTTTCATGGGGCAGTTAATCCTTTCTGAGGAAAAAAATAGCAATGAGAACAGAAAGTACGAGCCTAGTTTTGACATCTTCATGGAACAGTAAGAAACTCTTCTGGGTACATAAGCTTATATGTAGAACTGGGATCAAGAAACTGGATGCTGAGAATAGGCATTACCTTATTGGTCTGATGCATGCACTCACTTGTTGCAAACTGGCCATCTTAGAGCAACATTTGGGTTGCTCCTTGTCCAGGTCAAACCACTCACTTTTAGTGTTATTGTTTCTTTTAACAGCCGTATGAGCTGCTGCCAGTGCCTTTCTTGTAATCCTGTCTACTCTCTGATGTAGAAGCTGTGTATTTCCCCATCTTGGCAAGTGTTCCTCTTTTTCCTTATTTATCAGCAATGCTTAAGTGGTGTTTGGTGTTAACTTTTTGTTCTAGTGCCCTTACCGGTAAGCTCAATCTAGTCACATAATAATTCCTCTCATGCGCCACATAGTATCTTATATAGTATATTGTGTTTGTTGCTCTCTGTCTTTTTCTTAGTCCAAAAAATCTCCTATCTTTATCCATCATGTAGTTGCTACTTTCACAAATTTTGTTTGCAAACTCACTCTCTCCTCTCCTCTCCTGTCTTCTCTCCTCTCCTCTGTCCTCTCCCCTCCCCTCCCCTCCCCTCTGTCCTCTCCCCTCCCCTCCTCTCCTCTCCTCTCCTCTCTCCTCTCCTCTCTCCTCTCCTCTCCTCTCTCCTCTCCTCTCCTCTCTCCTCTCCCTCCCTCCCTCCCTCCCTCCCTCCCTCCCTGTTACACTACCAACTGTTGAACCATACCAGCATGCTCATCACTACCTCTGTGGGAATTCAATGCCCACCATTCCACTTGGCTCAACACACACATCCATGATCTCCAAGGTGAACAATTCATAAACCAACTGGAACTTCTCAATATCCTCAACCTCTGCAACCAACCAACCAGAGTCTCAACCCACCATTTCCAGCAGTTGTCCTTGACAGAACATCACATTCTTCTACCACAGCATTTTGTTTGTTCTTTAGAGCCTCAACAACAGCTGAAAAAGGACAGATCTTCCTGCCCTGAAACCATTTAGTCCCGGGATAAAGAGATTTTTCAGTTCCATAAATTTGCCCATTGTAGACAAGAAACAATTAGAGTATGCTACATGACCTATCCTTTGACCACTTGCCCATCCTGATATCACTACATCAAACCCTCCCCCTCCCCCCCCCCCCAAAAAAAAAAAAAAAAGGTACAGGAAAGCAGACTGATCAGCTTTCACACAGTACATGGAAACACAGCTCCAAAACTTTAGCACAGATGATTTCTTATCCCAAGATCATGCAGTTTTACATTGTGTCTGCTATTCCAACCACACCAGCATAAAGGACATACCACAGAGGCACAGAAAGAGATATAGCCCAAATTTCTTCCTTCATGTTGCACACCTGATAAAGTAGAAAAACTAGCTCAAACAAAACAACTCACCGTTAGTAGAAATCAGAGCACAATTCCAAACTTCAGAATAACACCAGCACCCACCTAATCACTGAAAAATAAACTGAAAACTGGCACTCCTTCCTCAGTACCACATTAAAGGAAAGTCTCTCTTATTGTATCAGTTTATCCGTTACTCATGAAACACTCCTGAGCCATTCCTTCTCCCAGAAAACACTCAAACATGCTCATGAGATGCTACTCAAAAAGCATCCACAAAGCAACCACACCTCAGAACGGAAGTCATGAAAAATCTACACAAAATCTACCCAGAAACAATTGCCAACCTATCCTTCTTTCCCACTTATATAAGCAGTGCAATTAAAGCCTTAAAATACTTTCCATTTACAGGCTCTAACAATATATCAAACTTTTGCATAAGATTGTATTGTTCATTTGCAATCCAAGCACTTACAGAAACCTTCAACTACATCTGGCTACACAAGAAAATCCGTAACATCTGGGAACATAATGTAATAATAGAGAAAAATCCGAACCACCCAACCCCACTCCTCCTACCATCCTATGCCCCCTGTACACAAATTTTGTGAAAAAATGATCCATGACAGAATCACACAACACATCTTACTTTCACCAACACACCGTGGCTTCCAATCCAAACACTCAATCACCACACTACACACTGAACTTACACGACATATCCTAGATGGATCCACCAGCCACTACCCTCCTCCTGCACTTTACTTGGCAGTTGACATCAGCAAAGAATTTGATACTCTCCCCTGACATCCTTACAGAAGAAACTACCAGACTTCATCCTCTACAACAGTGACAAAAGGGGTTGGCCAATTTCAAAGCCAGCTTCCATTCCAGTCGCTTACAATGGCATCATATCTAAGTTCTAAACACCTAAACGCTAGTGTAGAGTAACCCCAAGGAGTATTTTTTTCCCCAGTTCTCTTCAATCTCTTCTTACACAGCTTCCCATTATCTAAGGCAAACCTCAACATGAATGTCCTTTTGTATGCAGATTGACCTTATAGTCACATTGCAGCATACTGACACCGTATTAGCAACATCAGACATGCATCACTACATTACACTATTGGGACAATGGCCTTCCCATTGTAACAGTATTCATTAATTTGTGTAAACACAAAGCTATCCTATTTTGTTGTACAGTAATATAAAGTGTCAACAAAAGGCACTTCATGTTGTTGTTGGATTTAAGCAGGAATAGAAGATGCTGCTGACTCTCTCCACTTTTATTTAACCTACCTGGTTATGCCAAGCTGGCAAGAGGGCTCAGCTATTGTGACATGTTGGCTGCAACATGCACACACACCAGTAATGACTTAAGAGATGTGGTAAGCTGTTCTGGTGGGACACTGAGATTTGAGTGGAAGACCTCCCACTTAGGTTGACATTGGTAGCACCATGGCCTGTTTTGTATATGACGTACCTGCTATTACTCTTACATCATCATGTGTGACAGACAGTTAATATGAGTTATGGGGACAGTGTTTGTGACAAAAATGAAGTGCCTGGGGACATCGTTGGCAGTGGCTGTGGCACACTGCGGCTTGGTCATGTTTACCCCATGACACCACAGCATGATTCTATAGTGGGAATGCCCTGTTTTAATGTTTCTTCACCAGCAGATTTAGATTAACGATCATATAGTGTTACTAAGGATTGGCATTTATGGATCCAGCTCTTCAGGAAGTTGGGGATGGACCAGAGATCTGAGTCATTCAAGGTTAAACTTTTTAAAAACTGAATAAGCATTGATGTGCTTTTCATTGTGAATAGTTTATGACTCTTAGCATTTGAGAGAAAAAATGTACTAGATGGAGGTGATCAGAAAATTTGAAAAGGTGATTGTAGGTGAACAAAAAGAATGTTTTCAGAGTTTTCAATTTATCAGTTATAGCCATGGTGTGGATGAAAGTTTTGAGCAATATACGGCTGCTCCCAAGAACATGGCAAAATCCTGTAGTTTTATGGCTGTATGCATGGTTAGTTGCTAATGGATTGGCTTATAATTGGTGCTAGAGATGACAAAATGAGAAAAACTGATCTCTCAATGGAGGTTGTACCTACAGAGTGCCATAGACATTTGTACAGCCATAGAGGAGGCAAATACTCATATGAAAGTGTTGAGAAAGGCTAAGGAGGTTGTGCATAATGTTAATGTGGGCAAGAACTCTAATGGTGCCACATACATTAAGCATGTAGGAAATGACCTTTGGAAGATACAACAGTGGCTTGATCTAAGAATACAAAATCTTTTAAGTCTAGTAAGAAAGATGGGCAGCCATTTATTCAGATCTACTGCTAAGACAGATACTGTTTTTAAATTATGTTGTAAAACTCATGAGTTGATTAGGGAAAAATACCCTGCCTGTAGGCAACACAAATCTGTAAAGCAAAGGTTAGTGCTTTGTACAAGGTGAGAGATAATGAGTTCCTATAAGTGATACAGAACTAGTCAGTTGTGTAGAAAACATTCATTCATTGTCACATGGTCAAAAGGGTGTCCACTACAAGATACTGATCAATGATGAACCGGTAAAGATGCAGATTGATTGTGGTGCTGCTTTTAGTGTGTTACCTTTTAATTATAATGGAAATGCTAATGTCTTGAAAGAGCAGGTTGCTCTACAAATGTGGGCCAGTTCTACAAAGTAGGCACTGGGTGGTGCATTATTAGGACAATGAATCCTTGAATGGGATTGGAGTATAATGTCTTATATGTTGTTGTTGTTGATACAAGCAGCCTTGTGCCATTACTTAGTTCCATGTCAGCAGTAAAGATGGGATTGATAACAATCAGTTATGATAATTTCAAGAGCATTATGTAGTAAAACTGCATATTGATTTTTGTAAAGAATATCCTACAGTGTTTGATTGCAATCTGGGATCCTTCACTGGTGGCCCTATGCATCTAAGGGTATCTATTGTTGCTGATTGTTCTGCTTGGCAAGCCAGGAGGATCTCAGAGGTGATAAAACAGACTTGAAAAGGTTTTGGATAAGTTACAGCCTGAAGGTAAGCTAGTTCCTATAGATGAATCAACTGACTGTTGAATCAGATGTCTCTCACTACAAAAAAGTTAGGTGATCTTGTATTTATTGGTTTTAACCCTTAAATGGAGTGTGTATTGATCCTAAACCCTTGAGTGTGGCCCAAAAAGGAAATATAAATTGCCAGTCATAGAGGATATCATACCTGATGTAAATGAATGGTGCAACTTTGTTTTCCCTCTGTGATCTAGAGGCTGGCTACCATCTTTGTGAGATAGATTACGAGTCCAGTTTGTTGATGACATTTGCTACTCCATTTGGAAGGTACAGTTGGTTGAGTTTGCCCTTTGTCTGGAGGTGATCCATGAAATCTTTCAAAAGAGATTGCATCAAGTTCTAGATGGCCTGCAGGGTACACAGATTATAGTAGATAATGTACTAGTGTATGGTGATGTGATGAACCAAGGTGAGAGGATGAGGAAGTTTTTTAGTTAGGTGTGCTTAAGTAGGGATAGACTTGGTCAAAAGAAGTGTCAGTGTCGTATGCCTGAGGTTGATTTCATGGGGTATGAATTAACATGTAAGGGTCTAGAGTATGATCTTAAAAAGATGAAGGCCATAAAGAAGATGGAACCACCCAAAGATGATGATGATGCAGATGATTGGTTGGCATGGTTATGTCTAAATTTCTGTCCAAGTTAGCTATTGTTTGTATGACAATTAAGGATGTTAGGTGGAAGTGGGGGAATGCTAAGGCTAAAGCATTTTGTGCAATTAAAGCTCATTGACAAAAGCACCAGTTCTGAGATACTTTGGCTACTGCAAACACTTAGTAATTCAGTCATGAAGGGCAACCAAATGTTCATTGCTAACACATTAAGCAAAGCCTACTTAATGTCCAGAGTAGTTAGGGACTCTTGTGAGGAGTTCGTAAAGATTGATGCTGTTACTTTTCTAACATTGCCTGGTGATATTATAGACTTAATTAGGCAAGAAACTAAGAGGGACTGCACATTTAAGAGTATGAAAAGTGTTATTAAACAGGGTTTGCTTGACGTGTCCCAACAGTCTGGAGTTGTCACAACATATTTTGACCTGAGGGATAAACTGTCTAATAAAGATAGTCTTATCTTTATGGGTGAGGGACTTGTGATACTAAGATATTTGCAATTGGAGATAAAGAAAGACATACATGTTGGCTGTTTGCACATAGCCAGGTAGTGTGTGGACTGTCCTAACTTGAATGCTGAAATAAAGTTGATGGTGCAGTGTTGTGGGGCTTGTAGGTCTTATGAAATATTCCCTCCAAATGAAACCCTAATGAGTCATGAGCATAACAGACCATGAAAAAAGATGGCATTGGCCTATTTGAACTACATTGTTAAAACTACCTTTTAACTGTATGATATTTTCCTAAGTTTTGGGAGATTGATAGACACTGTGACACTACTGCTTAAACTGCTGTTGTAAAAATCAAGGCACATAGTGCTAGGTATGATATTCCTGATGAAATGATAAGTTAAAGGTCCTTAAATGATTTCAGAAACAGTGTTAGATTTCACTAGTAGATAGGGAATTAGTCATAAGACCAGCTCACCTGACAACAGCAAGGCAATTGGCAAGGTTGTTAAAACTGCTAAGAATATGTTAGACATTGAACATACTGGTGAAGGCCAGTATCTAGCTCTTTTGAACATTAGGAACATGCCCATACAGAGTACCGCCACAAGCCCAGTTCAGAGAATGATGCGTAGGAGAACCAAAACTATTGTACCCATTGTAGAATGATTACTAAAGCCAGATAGCAAAGTTGGTGAGAATGAGGTATATAACTGAAAACCCTACTGAATAAACAAGCCTCTTATTACAGTGTTAAAGCTCATGACCTCCCTGAATTATGTGAAGGTGACAATGTCAGTCTTAAATAACTTAGGCTTGAAGATAAGAAATGGAAGAAAGGATCTGTAACCAAACATTTAGATGCCAGATCACATGAAGTACAGACGGAGAGTGGTGGAATACTTTGGAGGAATAGATGTCACGAGACTTACATACAAGCCTCCTGTAAGAGTGTTGTGTGGTGACCCTCGCACAGATGTAGTTGTTAATGTACAGAGGCAGGTAGTCTAAGGTGAGGATGAAGGTAGTGGTGATGCTAATGAGGAAGACAAAGTTCTTCATGATCGTGTTCAGAAATAGGAGTACCCTGTAAGTATACCCCAGTATGCCAGTGATGAATGACATTGTACTTTCAGCTAGATCATAGAGGTGTTTAAACATTCTTAAGAGGTTTACTGATTGTCACTATTTATAAGGTGCAGCTGTATATGTCTCATATAATCAATGTGAACAACCAGTTGTACATGCTTTAATTCAATGTTCATTATCTATCAATTTACATTTGATATTTTTCACATTTTATGCTCTTCCTTATTTCTTTATTCTTGCATGTATATTATGTACAGTTTCAGTTAAAGAAAAAAGAAGATGAATGAACAATATTCATTTATTTGTGTAAACATAAAACTGTGCAATTCTTTTGTAATACAGAGTATCTCTTCAGGAGGCACTCATATTGTTATTGTTGGATTTAGGTGGGAATAGAAGATGTAGCAGACTGTCTCCCATTTTATTTAACCTACCTGGTTATGCCAAGCTGGCAGGGGGACACAGCTACAGAATATCAGCATCTTCACAGAATTCTTCATTCACTCTTTTAACCTCAGACAGATGTAAGTCCAGGCCACACCCCCCAATCACCTTGAATGGACAATCTCTGCCCCTGAGCAAAGCACCAACCATTCTAAGCATCATATGTGACACACATGACATTCACTCCTACATGAATAACGTCTGCGTAAAAGCAACACATGAACTAAATGCCCTCAGAACACTGGCACAAGATTTAGAGATCTATCTACCTATATCCTCGATGCCTGTTCCAATTGGAACTCCTTCAAAGGGGTGGCCACAGTAACAGAGTCTCCATAACTGAAGAACTCCAGTACTGCTTCTTAGCCTTTAGTACCTCACCCTTAACAGGCCACTGGCAGAGGGCAAGTCTTGTGCAGTGTTTGCATAGGCTCCTACTTAATGTTCTTAAAGACTACATCAGTCTAATGCTCCTACCTACTACTTCTACCTAATGTTTCTACCTAATACTCCTGTGTAAATGTTCCTGCCTACTGCTTCTGTCTACTACTTCTACCATTTTGCCAAAAGGCTGGGCTAGCACTTAGTGCACACTGCAGGAAAATCTAGAATCATGAAGAACGAGCTGTGTGAGTTAAGTGTTGTCAGGTGTTACATGTGACGAGGAGAGATTGTATGTTTGTGGACAGAATGCCAGTAGTCCACATGTTAGTGAGGTAGAAAGAAAAGACAGCTACTTGGGTCAGAGGAGTGCAACTTGATGACCACTGAAGTGCTGGCTCACTAAGCATATGCCACTGACACTCCTGATACCCAAGTAGGTAATATACCTCACTGGATGTTGGCTGCCTACCAACTGCTGCCTAATATTTAAAGAATGAAATGAATACCTCAACTTCCTATATAAGCACATCATCTGCTCCACTTTAAACTATGCTTCACCTGCCTGGTCTTTTTCCCTTTCAAAGGCAATTACAACAGCTGTAAACCACACAAAAATGTGCTCTCAGAAAAATCACTGGATTTCTAGCAACCATAGACACTCAACATCTTCACAGTGAAACAAAAGATCCTTCCAGTACAGTCCCACCTCAGCATGCTCAGTACTCAAATCCAAGCAACAGCACTAGACCCCTCCCATCTGAGTAACCATCAACCTCCAGGTAGAAATATTTAGCTTATCTCTTCCTCACACTTTAGTAGCCTCTAATAACAGATCCCCTTACCCTTAGCAAATGATATCTATCTATCTATATCTCTGATGCCTGTTCTCTTCGAGAAGTTTTTATACCCTCTTCCTCCAAGACTACAACTTCATGTAATCCATGGTTCAACTGTTCCTGTTCTGAGGCAATTCAGACAAGGGATCAGGCATATCAGGCTTGGAAAAACTCTCCTTCCTCTGGCTCCCATTCAGCATTTATTGCTGCCTGCAATTGCTGCAAGCACGTTATCCGTGAGGTGAAGCATTCCTTTATTCAAAGGAAGCATGATAACCCCTTCTCGTCTTATACTGATAGGTCTTTCTGGTTTTAGCTAAGGGCATCTCTAACTACTTCTTTCGCTCTACCTTTCCCTCACTTTTCTGTCCTGACGGCACTATAGCTGTCTCTCCCGTTGACAAAACAACTCTCTTTGTTTCCCATTTCTCCTCTAACTCCATCTTGGATGACTCTAATGTTCCTTCACCCCCTGATGCTCCTTTTACTAATGCTATGCCTCTTCCTGTATTTTTTTTTTTTTTTTTTTTTTTTTTTTTTTTTTTTTTTTTTGCCT
>JAYMFT010187016.1:0-11934 GCA_038088735.1 Panulirus argus
CAGTACATGGGTCAGTACTACCAACATGTACTTATTAAAGCACTGCCTGGGTTTTCTCCCAACCCAGCACCTATAAGGCCCCTCCCCTCCCCACTCAATTCACACCACCCCCAATCTTGTTACCATACGAGACTACCTGAGTCTCTTGACTTGGTCCACTCAAGGTACCTCTCCTGAACAAGTCTTGTCGTCCAGACAAGGATGTGTAGTTTTCTCGCAATCACCTGGTGTCATGGACATGCACCAATCTCTAGCCCTTCCGTACCAATGGGCACCCACTGAGGTTGACAGTCAATATGGCATATAACACAGGCCAGTCGAACTGAGAGGATGATACGAGAGGCTTGCTCACAGCGCCTTCTCAAGGTCAATGCAGTCGCTAAAGGTCTCCTCCGCACACGCTCCTCTCTGAAACTCCTGCAAACCCAATATCCATAACTAACAGACTTTCTTACTTTATTTTCAGCACATCAACACAACTTAAATCCTTTCCTGCATCACCGAGTTAACACCGACAGTCTTGACATACCTGCAAACCCGGCAGAGTCCCTTCCTCACAAACACAATAGTGAGTGTTGGCCTCTCAAAATCACCTTTCGTCAACAATGCCTGTAGACTTGTGTTCCCCTATGGCTAGCCACCAAGCCCCCAACCAGTGCGCTAAATTCAAATTCTCACACACAGGAGAAAGATTGAGAGTTAAAGGTGTTATGAAAGCTCTTGTCACACACCATGGTCTACTATATGAATTGCCATTAGTATTAGTGGTAGGTGATGGTCAAAATTGGTTAGGTAAGAACTGATTACAAACACTCCAGATTGATTAGAAGAATTCAATGTTTAATGTACTGGAACAGTTGGATAGCAATGAAAAGTTTGTGAAGGATATGAAAATAAAATGTGCTGGTGTATTTGAGGAAGGTTGGGGCACATACACTGGAGGGAAGGCCAAAATTTATGTAGATGATAGTGTAAAGCCAAAATTTTTGAAAGCTTATCCACTGCCTTTTTCTTTGAGAGAAGCCACAGACATAGAATTGGACAGGCTAGTGGCAAATGGAACATTCAGACCAGTGGAAAGTTCAGATGGGCCACTCCAATAGTGGTTGTGCCCAAGCCTTCCTCACAAGTTACAATTTGTGGAAACCTTAAAGTAATGGTAACCCTAGTGGCTGAGAAGGACATTTTTCCAATTCCAAAAATAAATGACTTATTGACCAGTTTTAGGAAGTAAGTCATTCTCAAAATTGGACTTGAGTAGTGCTCATCAACAGATGTTATTGGATGAAGAGTCAAAAAAGTATCGTGTAATAAACACACACAGGTTTGCTCAGATTTAACAAACTACCCTATGGAATCAAGAGTGGACCTGGGATTTTTCAAAGAGAAATGTGCACTTTATTAAGAGATATTCCACAAACTGTTGTACATTTATTTGATATTTTGATCGCTGAAAGCGCTAAAGCAGAACATAGAGCAAACTTGACTGAGGTGGTAGAGAGATTATATGAAAAAGGTTTGCAGCTTTATTTTGACAAATATGAATTTTTCCAAAACAGTGTGAGTTATTTGGGATACAAAATTGATGCATAGGGCATTCATGTATTAGAAAGTAAAGTAAAAGCAATTAAGGATGCACCCAAGCCAACAGATGTGCAAACATTGCGATCATCCTCAGGAGGCGTAAGTTTTTATGGTAAATTTCTCAGGAACCTTTCTTCAGTGCTTGCACCAATGTATATGCTATTAAGGAAGGGGTTGTGATGGCAGTGGTTGCAACCACAAGAAGCTGCATTTAAGAAAGCAAAGTAGATGTAATTATCTAGTATGGTTTTGGTACATTATGATCCAGATAGGCCTCTTGTTTTGTCATGTGATGCATCACCACATGGTGCAGGGGCAGTGCTAGCACACCAAAATGAAGATGAATCAGAACAACCTATAGCTTTTGCTTCTTGCAAGCTGAATGATGCTGAGAAAAATCTTGCACTAATTGACAGAGAAAGTTTGGCAGTAGTGTTTGGGGTGTGCCATTTTCATAACAATGTGTATGGAAAATCATTCACAATAGCCACAGACCAGAAGCCCATAGTTTCACTTTTACATGAACACAAGGCATTACCCATTATGACGAGTGTGAGAATACAACATTGGGCCATCTCACATGCTGTTTATGATTACCTGTTGAAATTTAGAAATGGTCGTGACAATGCAAATGCTGACCTATTGAGTAAGTTACTATTAGTGGAGAAACCAGCTTCAGTACCACTCCCCACAGATAATGTATTGTTGTTAGAGCACATTGAAGATTCACCAGTTGCATCTAAACACATCAGGAGATGGGCAGCACATGACCCAATATATGCTAATGTTTTGTCTTTTATCAAGAATGGTTGGTCAAAAGCTGCTCAGGTTCCAGAGTTTAAGTCATTTTATGTGTGTAGAAATGACTTTAGTACAGATGAAGGTTGCATAATGTAGGACAGCAAAGTGTATTAAGAGAACTGCACGAGGCTCATCCAAGTATCTCCACTATTAAGGGGAGTGCTAGATCATATGTTTGGTGGCTTGATTTAGGTAGGAATATTGAACAAATGGTAGACACTTATATGATTTGTCAAGAGAATAGAAATGAACCCCATGTCGCACCCCTCCATGTGTGGTCACACCCTGATAAGCCATGTATATTTTGCAGGACCATTTATGGGGCATATGTATTTGGTACTCACTGATGCCCACTCAAAATGGTTAGAGGTAAGAAATATGAATTGTACATCTACACTTGCAACCATTGCTGAGTTTAGGGATATTTTTACCATTCATGGGCTGCCCTCAATGTTAGTGATAATGGAAGCCAGTTTACCAGTTGACCAATTTATGCAATAAAATGGGATTGACCATGTTACTTGTGATCCTTTTCACCTTAGCTGTAATGGAATGGCTGAAAGAGCTGTTCAAACATTTGAAAATGGTCTAAAGAAAAAGAGAAAAGCAGACATGAAAATAAGGCTGTCTCAGTTCTTATTCGCTGCAGTCTGTAACTGGTAGCACCCCAGCAGAGTTGCTAATGAGTAGAAATCTACAAGGACCCCTTGACCTGTTGAGACCAAACTTGAAATAAGGGGTAAAATGGAAGTAAGAAGAACAAAAGAAATATCATGATGATGGCAGACCTTTGAGGGAATTTAAGGTAAATGATGAAGTGGTTGTGGAGAATTATAGTGGTTGGGGAGCTTGTTGGGTACCAGGAGTGGTAGTGGAAGTAACTGGACCCTTGTCATGTAAGATAGAACTGTGTGATGATAGAGTTGTCAGGAGATATGTTGATCAAATGAGATTTAGAAGTGTAAAGTTGTCAGAGCAGGGAGCTCCGAGGGAAGTAATCATACAGGAGTGGGGTGTGGATAGTATGAGTGACACACAGCAGGATACAGGACAAATGAGTTCTGGGCAAGTTTTAAGTCAGGAACCTGATAAAACACTTGAAGATCACAGAGAGGGTAGCACACAGTTTTCCAAGTCAAAAGTAATCTGACACATGCAGGGAGATACCTAGAACAAGTTCATCCTGTATGGTTGGTACTTCAGGTGGCCCAGTGAAAATCAAAACAAGTTCTGGAAGAGTCATAAATATGCCCGCGAGAATAGATTTGTAGGATATGAGAGTAATTTGAAGGAGTATAGAATTGTATGTAGTATGTTGAAAGTGAAACAAAAGAACAAGTTAATTTACTGTACTTATAAATAATTTTAAGGATGTGTATTTTCTGTTTGTAGTTTATCTATAACTCTGACACCCGTTCTAATTGAAACTCCTTCAAAGGGGTGGCCACAGCAATAGAGTTTCCATATCTAGTGAACTCCAATGCTGCTTCTTAGCCTCTAGTGCCTCACCCTTAACAGGCCACTAGCAGAGGGCAACTCTAGTGCAGTGTTTGCTGAGGCTCCTACCTAATGTTCCTACTGACTACTTCTATCTAATGCTCTTTCCAACTACTACTACCTAAAATTTCTACTTAATGCTCCTGCCTAAATGTTCCTACCTACTACTTCCATCTACTCCTGCCATTTTGCCAAAAGGTAGGGCTAGCACACAATGCTCACTGCTAGAAAATCTAGAGTTATGAAAAATGAGCTGCATGAGTTGTGCTGTCATGTGTTATGTATGACAAGGAGTGATTGTACATTTGTGGACAGAATGCCAGCAGTCCATGTGTTAGTGAGGCAGAAAGAAAAGACAGCTACCTGGGTCAGAGGAGTGCAGCTTGACAACCAATGAAGAGCTGGCTCACCAAGCAGATGTCACTAACCCTCCCGATACCCAGGAGGGTAGTACTGGTAAAATACCTCAATATTCTGTATTTCTGTACTACAGCAAGGATTAGTAAATTCTTTCATAATGAACAAGGTACAAATGCCAGTAAACACATTGTTTTATATACACTATTAGTTTCAAATTTAATGGGGAAAAGGTTGTCATAACTTTATAGAGAGTGAATGCTATTCTTTATGGCCCAACTGGGTTCTGTTTACAAAACGAAAGAGTATAACTAACCGCTGTAGCTGCTAGAAGTTTTTCCAGAGAATGGCAATTATTTTTGGACTATTAAGTGTTAAATTGGAACTACTTTACCCAATATACAATGCTAAGTATTAGACATTGTTTTCTGTTCTACACCATTTTATCTTTTTACATGGTCCTTAATTTCCTTAATAACTTTAATCACTTTTCCTTAAGTTTTGTCCTAGTTTTTATGATATTGCTGTTGAAGATCATTTCACTTTGTATTTGCTCTTAGATCCTCACTCCAATTTATATTTTCAAGATAGAAATTCAATTTTTTGAGTTTGCTTGTTTCTTCCTGTGCTACATTCTGTATGACTTCAACCCTTTCTGCCATGTAATTTGTAGTTTGAGTAGAGAGACACTAAAGGAATTTTAGTTCAGTAAGTGAAAGTAGAAATAAAGGATGACTGATGATGGTATAGTGGAATAATAAACCTAAGGGAGTACTTTGTGAAATGATATCCAATGAAAGACTAGAAATGTACCATGATTTTTCTGTAAAGAGAATGTTCTGCTGAAGCTCCTCTACTGTATAATGAGAGAAGTCTTATGGGATGTAGACATAAGTGATATATCAATTTTAAAGAAAGTCAATTTATCAATGATATATTGGTGAACTTCCAATCATGGCTGGTCTTTATGAAAGTAGATATGGTTCTTGTATACTAAAGAACTTTCTGTCACGGTTGGCCTTCTTAAATGTCAATACAACATGGTATCCTTGAGTCATCACTGGAGGAGATAAAGTCCTAATTGCTTCAAAGGAGTCCATCCTGTCCCTGCTACTGAGTGTAGCACAACCTTTGAGCTACAGGAGCCCCTAGAAAAGGGGTCCTGGAGTAATCATTAACTAGGGAATCAATGGGGATACAACAGTAAACCAACTTTCCTTCAGTACCTTCTCTTAACCTTCCTCTTTCATTTGAGTATGCTCTCTTGTTTAAGGGGACAGACCACAAAGGAGAGAATTGTAATCGATGAAAGTTGAAAACAACTTTGCTCTATAAGGTGTTGTCTTGCAAGCATTTTTCCTTGTTTTCTTACCCTGACCCTCCCCTTAGATCTTTTTTCAATCTTTGTCTATACCAACTGTGACTCTTTCGGGTATGATGCCAAACAATCTGTAGACTGTAAGCTGGTAGCAACTGGAATCAAGTGGGCAGATGCTGTTATCTCCATGGCAGCCTCTGTTAAGCTGAGGATGGGCCCAAAATAAGCAGGCTTCCACCACTACAAGTAAGTGTTTTGTGAAAGATGAGGAAGGCTATTACTTCCTTACCTGAAATAATGTGTTGGAAGGTCCTAACCATTATAGTTGAGATATGCAATAGCCTCTGTTATGCTTTTAGGACACTGCCATGGAGAGAAAAGGTTTTTCTGCTTTCAAAGCCTACATTTTTTATATTGTTAGAGATAACATCATATCATTAATTTACTAGAAATGCCTGTCTAAAATAGTAGTATTGGATGATAAAAGAATATCCAAAATTATTTTCTTTGCAGACGACTTTCTTCGGCTTATCTTTCCACAGTACATAAAAGAAACTGCATATGAAGTGTTTTACTCAAGAGTTGGCCAGAGAATATCAGTCGCCAATTATTGGAATGACCCCCACCATCAGGAGCTTTATTACAAGTGTGTATTTCTTCTTTATTCATCTTTCTGCTTTCACTACTTTTAGTTGACCCTTTCTACACATACTATACTGATCATGTTAGAAAAAGTTATTTGAGTATATATCATAATTCTCATTTCTATCCATGTACTGGAAGCATTGTAGAATGACAGTTACATTCCTGGAAAACCTTTCATTTTGTGATATTTCATCATAAGTATGACTGAAACCCATTACATTAGGAAGGTTCCATTCCTGAGCACAGATTTTTCAAATTTTACTTTTAAGTATCAAATGTACCAGCAGCAATATAGCCAAAAAACCACCTACCATGTAAGCATGAGAACTTACCATAGAAATACATTACTTGATTTAGACAGTATTTAATGAAATTTCACCAGAAAATGTGTTGAAGGTTTGAGTGGTGGTAGTGTGATAGTTACAAGGAGAGACAGTAATGGGTTGTCATCCATGAATTATAAAGATCATTAACTGTTTCAGCTATCAAGTTATAGCTGTGTGTCATACCTCATTTTATTCCTAAAAATGGCCATGTATGCATGCAAAAGATCCATAAGGCCTTTAGAGTGCATGAAGGCACACTCATGGTTGGGAACCATATCATCATTGAAGGCCACAGTCTTGTGTACTTGGTTCAACTCACACCCCAGCTAACCTGCCTCTTTACACTGCCCTTACCCTGTTACTGAAAGTACTTCAACTTTAGGCTGCAGGGGCCTTTAGAATGGTCCTAGGTAACACCAGGAGTCTCATAGAATTTGGTCCTAGGTTAATTATGAAAACAGAAGTACAGTAATCCTCGATTGAACTGACTAAAAGGGGGAGGGGATGTCCATTAATGCTGAAAGTCCGTTAAATTGAATGTAACCATTTTTTATGCAAATTACAATGTACAGTAATACAATATACAGTTCACACACTTTCTTTTAACTCCTCTATCACGTAATGCCATTTTGAAATGTAAGGATGGCAAAATCATTTAATAAAGAAAGTTACAATTCTCAGTACAAAACCTGACTGCATGATAGCTTCAGGCAGACTGAGACCAAAACAAAGCAAGTATGCCCCTCGCTACCAAAAACAAGTGCGATATGAAATGTGCATGGTATGGCATTTGAGATTTTTAAATTTTTTAACTTTTTTCAGTTATTATTAATTAATGTATTATTTGCCCAGTCCATTGCATCCGAAATCGATTATATTGGGGTCAGTTAAATCGAGGGATTACTATATATGCCGTTTTTAAATTTGGTTTTTGGGCTCTTCCTTCTGACAGGTACAAAAGATATCAATAAAGTTTGAAATATATACACAAATGTTGTTATTTAGTTACTAGATTAACATGGTTATGTCCACTTACAAAGGAGGGACTATGGTATTAATCAACTGTAATTACATTTCAATAGAGGATAAAGAAGCATATGACTATACCTTTTGGATGGAGGTGAATGAAGAAATACATGTGATAGTTTCATTTGTTTCATATATAAAGGTTTGTCTGCACAAAGGATTTCATGAATCGTGAATACATTCATAATTTTTATTTCAGTAGTAGAGCTTCTTTGCTCCAGACCTTGTACAGGTTGTACTTCTCTAATCCAGTGCTCTGAGGTTCGGTAACTCCCATGCTCCAGCACATTTTGAATCTGCTGCCATTAGTTTGTGGATCTGCCACTACAGTGGCGCTGTTAGCACATTAGCAGTATTAAGGCACCAAAATCTGTTTATACTGCAGCTGAGCTAATTAACAGTCCTGTTAATCTCTTATATTTAGCTGTATTTTAGCCCTTCAGGATGTCATCCAAGAGACCAAGAGGTGCAGAAGATGGTGCTAGTGCTAATAAGCGTAAGCATAGATCATTATCATTACTTGAAAAGGTGGTGTTACTGAGAAAATAAGAGGAACTTCTGTAAAGACTTAATATGAGTACTATGAGACTGGATCATCAACTGTGTATGACTTAAAGAAACAAAAGGAGCAGATTTTTAAGTTTTTTTGCTGAAAATGAAAGCCAGAAAAGTTTAAACTTTCAGAAAACTTTGAGAGGTGCCAGGAGTACAGAATCATACAGTGCACTTATAAAGTGGTTTGAGCTCTGATGTAATGAAGATGTAAGCATTTCTGGGGAGATGCTTAGTTGCGACAAAGTTTGTGGATGAATTTGCACACTTAGTGGCTGCAGAAAATTTAGCCCCACACTGAGTGTATAATGCTGACGAATCTGCTCTTTACTGTTGTTGTATGCCACGAAAAACCTTTGCCCAAGAATTGAGGAGTGTCCATCTGGGGGTGAGGATTCCAAAGATAGGGAAACAATTCTTGGCTGCAGCAATGCTGCAGGAACACATGGAACCAAGCTGATGGTAACTAGTAAGAGTGTTCACCAGAGGGTCTTTAAAGGAATGAAGATTCTTCCACTTATCTAACATGGTTCTAAAAAAGGGTGGATGACAACTAAACTTTTTCTTAAATGGTGTGAAAATTACTTCGTGCATGAAACTAGAGCACACTGTAAAGGAGCGTCTACAGTACTGGACAGTGCCTGGCAGACATGAGTGTTAAGTCCATCATCAGACACTTTGTGGCAACTTTGAGAGGCAAATCAGTGAATTGCCCTTGCCCGTAGTTGAGCAAAATCACCAGAAACTGCCAGGTGGCTTGATGCTGGGTCTGGAGCAAAGGTACTTCCAGCCACAAAAAGTTACCACTCTTTACACCATATAGTTTTCTGCACTGTTCTTTTTTCTGTTTTATGCATACAGCAATCAATATGCTATACAGGGCTATTCTTTTTCTTTCAACTTTGCTGTGCATGGTGATCCAACACTCATGGCCTGCTGACCACCTACTGGCTACTGTGCCACTTGACTCCCCAACCACCTCAACAGTGTGGACAACAACAGGAATGTGTGACAGACTTTGCCTGATGAAGGTACAGCCCACCAGGAACTGCCCAATAGTGTGAACGTGGCTTAACTCTGTTGGCCTCGATCCAAAGTGTAAAATATTCTTTATTCTAGATAATTGTTTGGCATACCTCAGCAGAGCCTTGTTTGGAAGCATTACTGGTTACATTATTTTGTGCGTTTAGCTCTGTTCTACCTTTGATAACATAGAAATATGTATGTGGAAGGAGCTGGCAAGACTAGGGATTGGGCATATGTTTACATATGGGGTTCCCTTAGGAGTCAATTTCTGTTTTCCAGCATTTTCTGTGTTCCGGCAGTGGTTAGGTCCCAAGGTTGCCGGAACACAGAGGTTCAACCTGTCCTATGATATCCTTTTCCATCATTTTTCCAGTCACAGTTTCTAGGTAACTACCTCCTCTTCTAATTCCTCATAACTGATATTTCACTGCAATCTTATTCAAGCACTCTTAGGTCAAAATAAGGTGGTTATGCATGCAGTCCCTAAGCCTATCCCCAAAAGAGAGAGAGAGAGAGAGAGAGAGAGAGAGAGAGAGAGAGAGAGAGAGAGAGAGAGAAACATAATCATGATTGCTTTAGCTTATACTACAAAATCTGGCATGGTGTTACCAGAGGCATACCAAATAAGTCATGTGAAGCTTTCTCCAAAATGTAAGGGTCAGAAGGATGGAAGAAAGGGATACAAAATGCAGGGGCCTATAGAAAAAAGGAACATAAAAAGGCCAATAATGAAGCTGAAGGTTGGAGAGGTACCTGGAGTGGATGAATTTCAGATAAAATGTTGAAGTAAGGAGGAAAAAGTGTGATTGAGTGGATGCATTTGATATGTAATGCAGCATAAAAGCAGAAGGTTGTGCCTATGGATTAGGTGAAAGCTATCATTGTTCCTTTATTCAAAAGGAATGGAGCTAAGGATGAATGCAGCAATTATATAAGTCTATCAAGTATACCAGGAAAAGTGCATGTAAGAGTGTTGAGATTGATGGAAGTGACTAAATGTAGAATAAGTGAGGAGCAAGGGGGTTTTAGGAAAGGTAATGTATGTGTGGGCCAGATCTTTGAGATGAGAATGACTGTGGAAATGTATTTAGTGAAACATAAGAAGCTGTAATCAGCTTTTACGGATCTGGAGGAAGTGTATGACAGAGGCAAGTGGAATGCTTTAAAGGATGTTAAAGATATATGGGGTAGGAAACAACTGTTGGATGGTGTGAAAGCCTTCTATAGAGGAGCAAAAGCACATGTAAGAGTGGATGGTGAGACGAGCAAAAGATTTGGTAAAAATGTGGGTGTGAGGCAGGGCTGTGCGATGTCAATGTGACTTTTTAGCATTTGTATGGACATAATGATGAGAGAGATGAAAGTGAAACTAGCAAAAATGGGTGCAGAGATGGAACATGGCGGTGAGGTATGGTGACTAGTGACAAGTCTGTCTGTGGATGATACTGTGTTGTTTGCTGAAGGTGAAGAGGGGTTGCATAAGGTTGAAAATGTGTTTTATGATGTATGGTGTATGCATAGGTGATTAAAGGTAAATGTAAGTAAAACTGAAATAATGATGTCTGAAAGGAAACAGAGTGAAAGTATAGATTTACATAGTCCAATTGAGTGAGAGAAGAGTGTACTGAACTGCATTATAGATATGGGGTAGAACGACTGGAAGAGATGAGACAATTCAAGAGTACTGGAGGGACAGAAATGCAGGAAGAATGTGTGGAATGGTGCAATGCAAGGGAGTTATGTAAGGTATACTCCTCTCACTAGACTTTATTGTGTAACCCTGCCACCAGTGAGAGGGAGGGCTCAGGTGACAGTGTATTGGTCATTCTCAATACCCCAGCTAACTCAAGGATTATCCCATCCCCTTAGAGCAACCCAATAGATAGTAGGTTGTTGACAACAGCTGCCCAGGGTGGTACTACTGTCCTGACTGAGGAGCATTAACGTGGTGCTCGGAACTGTCCTACACTCTCCATGTCACGATTGCTTGTCTTACTTCCTGTCTCATCAAAACAGGACTACCGGGCTAATCCTGCCATCTTCTTACAAGCACCACACACCTAATCATACCTTGCTTATCATTATTATTATTTTTCACATAAGTACTCTTGCCAGTTCCTATCCACTCTAACATTTATAAGCAGCATGATGACAGTGTCCATCCAATCTGTGGCCCCTAGTCCCAGGCATCATGGGGTGCTAAGAATCTCTGGGTAACAGCCTGACTCTACTGCCTATGAGAGGGAGGGCTCTAGCAGTAGTAGTACTGGACCCTCCCATGAATTTCCTTTCTCCGTGAGACCTTCCTCTTTTTCTATTCACTATACCAACATTTGTAGTCACTCTAGTAACCTCTCCTCAGTTGAACACCATCTGTCTAGTACCTCTCCTAATATCTTACTTCTTTCTGATACACAGTTGTCTAATGATGTTCTCACTAGTCCCTTTTTCATATCTAACTATAATCTCCACTCGCATTTCAGTTTCAAAGGTGGTGTTTGTGCTTATTCCAACATAAACACACCTGTTGCACACCTCAAGGCCCTTGAATCCCCAAACTTTGATGTTATGTGGCTTAAGGTCTTTCTCCCTACTACCACTCTTGTCCTCTGTTTTGCCTTCTGCTCCCCTAATTCTACAAACTTTATATCCTTCTTCGACTATCTAAACTCCTGCCATGAGACTGTGACATCCTTTTACCCACAAACTGAGATCCTCTACCTCAGGGATTTCAATGTTCACCATCGGGAATGGTTGAATTCCTCCCATACGGACAGTGGAGGGATCGAAGCCCTCACATTC
>JAYMFT010187027.1:0-11934 GCA_038088735.1 Panulirus argus
GCCAGGTCATAGTTATTGGGAAAGACATGAGAAGGTAGAGAGTTCCAAAGCTTCGAAGTGTAGGGAAAGAAGCAGTTTTCAGAATGGCACACCCTTGAGTTGCCAGTGGCCACACAATAATCATGTAACGCAGCAGCTTGCCAAGTACTGCGTGGTCTAGCTAGTGGTGGGGGCACACAAGCAGCCAGCTCTTGGGAGCAAAAGCCAAAGCTATACCTATAGAAGAGGGAAAGTGAACCAACATTGAGGCATAGGGCAAGGGGGTCAAGTTTGGGAGTTAGCCTGGGACCATTTATAATTCAGACTGCTTTCGACTCAACTCTGTAAAGTGCAGAGACAGAGCTAGAACCACCCCAAATGTGAGAGCAGTACTCCATACAAGGACAAATCATTCCCTTGTATAAATGGAGCAACTGTTCAGAAGAGAAAAAGTTTTGACATCTAATCAGAACACCCAGTTTCTTAGAGGCAGATTTAGCTATTCCCATAATGAGGGGTTTCCAAGAAAGATTGGTTGTTACAGTAATACCAGCTATGTTCATTGAGTCAAGAGGTGGAATTACAGAACCATCAAAGGAGAGACAAGAGTTGTGAGAAGTTTTCGGTTGAGAGATGAATAGAAATTGGGTCTTGGAGGTATTGAGTTTAACTAGATTTTGTATACCCTGCTGAGATATCCTGTACAAGTCTGAGTTTATTGTGTAAGCTGTGTCAAGGCGAGATGCAGATCGAGTGAGAGAAGAGGGAGCATAATTAAAGAATGAGAATGAATGCAGTGTGAGCCATCAGCGTATGAGTGCATTGGATTATTTGTGGAAGAGAGAAACTCTCGTTGAAATAAAGGAGAAAAGGGTAGGGGACAGGATAGACCCTTGAAGGACACTGCTGTTGATAGAGGAAAGGGGAAGGCTGATCCATCAGCAACCACAGAGATTGATCAGTCGGAGAGGAAACTAGATATCAAAGAACAAAGTGAGGGAGGGAAGTCAAAAGAAGGGAGCTTAGAGATGAGACCCCAATGCCATACCCTGTCAGAGGCCTTAGATATGTCAAGAGCAACTACATATAACTTCCTGTTGAGGTAGCCAGCCTGAGCTCATGTAAGATGAAAGAGGTCCTCCCTTCAAGCTTCTTTACTATTCTTATTTTCATTTCTAAATCAATCACTTTAATTTTGCAAGGGGGTTTTCCACTCTTATCATCACATGATTGTTTTCCAATCACTATGATTTGGAAATAAGGGCAGTTTCTATGCTGAAAGTTCTTACAGTGTGGCGATGTGCACGGAACCAGTGCGACTATGTACTCTTTGTGTAAGACGCTTGCCTTGGAGAAGAGGCTGCCCACCAATTGTATCCCTCTGCTGTATTCCTCTGTGCATGCTACTTAGTATTTCCGTAACTAAAGCAAATTTTCCTATGTCTTTCAAAATATTGTATTTTGAGTTAACAAAGAATCAGCATAAAGTCAGTCGAGTTTCCATGTCATGAAGCCTCTGGACTTGAAAGCTGTTATGATATTTGCCAGCAGGCAGTTTGTCTCTAAAACTATTCTCCTGATGTGGGACTCAGTCAATAGGTTTGGGACAGTGTCAATTCCCAAGTCCTTCTGACACAGAATTTTGAAGCTTATTTACTGCTAGATGATAATCATATTGAGGCCATCTCTAACTTTGTCCCATCCCCATTACTGTACATTTGCTGGGGTTTAATTTCATCAGCCATGTATTAGACCAACTTTAGAGTCTAAACTGTTTAGGTCCTCATGTAAGTTAATGCGATCCTGCTCACTTTTCTCTTCTTTCATGACCTTTGCCTAATCTGCAAACATATTCAGAATAGGGTCCATACCTTCAGGCAGATCATTTACATTGAACAAGAGATGTAATGGTACCAGAGCAGAGCCCTGTGGCAATCTGCAGGTGAAAGTGAGCGAGCTTGGAAAAAAGACTTGTATATAGAGATATGAAGAGTCATTAAGTGAAGATTGATGTAGGAGGAGAGTAAGCAAAACAGGTGTAATGTAGACTAAGTAGAGTTAGCATTTTCATAGAACATGAAGGACTTTGGTGGAGCAGTATTAACTTAAATTCAGACTTAGACAACTTGCCGTTATGGTTAGGAAGAATATGCAGGCAATCAAATTTTAGATGTTGTTGGGCAGTAGATGTAGTACTTTCACCACATTCAGGAAATGGAGATCTGGAAATATCTTTGATTTTACTGAATATGAGGTAGAAGGTTTAAAATTAGTTAATGAAACCCTTCACTGTGGGTGGGACATATATGCCATAGTATTGTGTCATTACGTATTTACTGCAGATTGGGTGTTTATAGTGATAATTCTTGAATCGGCTTCCTCTCCCTCAAGGCAAAGTATATGGCCATTAATGCTTTTAGTGGAATATCACATTATTTCCAGATGCTAGTCTAAATTTTCCCCATAAACTATGTATGTGGAAATATCAAGGATCTGCAAGTGATTTGCACTCTTGTATTATGTGGTAATTTTTGGAGTTATAACATTCTTAGAAGAGAACAGAGATTTTTATGATGAAAATCCTGTGACAAAAACTGCCAAAAATATCACACATCTCCATATATGCCAAAAAGTAGTACTGGACTACTACATATGCTTGGCAGCAGACCAGGCTAAGTTAAGGGACAAACAGCTGACATAAACAGAATTTCTTGAGTTATGTATCTTTTTTTTTTTTTTTAATGTTGTGGTTAATTGTAATAACAAAGTTATGGAATTTTTTTTTTTTTAGAATATTTAAGAAAAAATATCATGCACGCAATGTATAGTGGATAATAGGGCTGCCTCAGTGAATGGGTTAAGAATTATCTTTCACATTCCTCAGTTCAGTTTGCCTTCCTATGTCTAGGGAGCACTTTTGTATATGTTGTATGTAATGTTTAAATTGTAGTTTATGTAATTTTTAAAAGATTTTTTGGCTTTGATATTACAGAGATATGAAAAATTGGTCGCTTCCCCTTTTGAAGACTGGATTACCAAGTAACTTTGTGCTGTAGTCTCATTGGTTTAATATCAGTTCAGAAAATATGTTGAGTCATAAGACATTTCTTTCTGTACTTAACACATGAAGTGTAGGAAAAAGTGTCAAATGTCACTGTTCCTGTTGCTGGTTGGCTTACTTTTGTTATAGACATTTCAGAGTGAACATCTGCCTGACATGTTGCCAGGAGCAAGATGTTTAGTCACCCAGGGTGTTTTGTTAACATATAGTTGGCTGAGGTTATGATTGGTAAACTTACAACATTTTGCCTCATGATTAGTATGTACTCATGATTAGTATGTTGTTGGCTGGTCATGATGGAGAAGATAGCCACACTGTGAGTAGTTTGCCCCTTTTTTTTATTAGATCAGCACTACCTTATGTCAAAATAAGTTCAGAGTGTGTGTCCCTTTGTTTAAGATATTGTTTGAATAAAGAAAGAAAAGGTTTGTATCAAAGATTTTTCCTTTTTCCATGTTTCTGTGTTGCAGTTGTTTTTGTGGCTTAACCATTGTTTTCTCATCATCAGTTTTTATCCTGTACATGGATGCCTACTAAAAGTATCATTTTTTTCTCATATTCTTGTTTCAAGTTCTCAAAAAATTGGGATTTCTTTACTTTTAAGAAGCAGAGATTGTTTTGAGCATTTCTCTTAGAAAGTTTTAAGAAGCAGACATTGTTTTGAGCATTTCCCTTAGATATTTGGTGCTTGAAGGATGATGGTCAGTAACCATATATATAAGGAAGTTGAACTGTGCTTGTGCCAACTGAGTTTCATCTTAAAAAAGGCATATATGACAGTTAGAAAAAAAATGAAATATGGATTTTTTTTTTCTTTTAAAAGAGGATGGTTATACCTGTGGATATGGGAGTGGGGGAATAACCCTCATATCTCCTTCATGTCTTTAACAGCCGCTAAAAGGGGGTAGAAGAGGAGGACTGGAAATGCTTTTCTCATATATTACCATTTTCAGAAATAGGAATGGAAGAAGGAGCACGTTAAAGATTATTTTGGGAAAGGTAGATACATATGAAAGAATAGAAAGGATGTTGATAAGGAAACTTTGAGTATACAACAATTTTAGTTTCATTGTTCATAAAGATTTAGTATCTGTTTTAAGAAATATTTATTAAGTAGTATTGTGGAATCAAGGATTTGTAAATTTTAGGAATCAAGTTTGATACTCAGATATAGTTCATTTATGCTTTTAGCACAGACATATGCAAATCAGGGACATGGAAACTGTACTTGAAGAGCTAAGAAAAGTGTGTCTAGCTGGATGATTTGGAATTATTTAAGTACATTTTTTACAATAGTGTTAAATCAGTATTCTGATTTTTAGAGCTAATAAAGGTTAGAGGCCTAGATTTGTTCACTATATTTTGTTTATTCTCATTGTTGGCATGAAGAACACTAGTCAGAATTTGGGAATAATATATAATGTGATTTGGTGGATAATTGTGAAATTTAATCTGTAGATAAAATATGTTTGTGATGGCTGCAGAGGCTTTCATTCATAACAAATATCTCCCAACAGGAAACTATGGGAGAGATTTCTGCAGCTGTGTTCAGAAGCTGGATCTTTATATGGCATCTCCTGGTCTGCATTACGAGCTCAGCTTGATGGTGTTGAACTAAAGAAGACTTATGTGCTGAACCCATTAGCTCCTGAGTTTATTCCTCGTTATCTCTATTATTCTCCTCTACCCCCACTGCCAGTGGTTCCTGCCATGCCACCCTATGTTAACATGTATTCACCATACAACTCCTTCATCCCTACTTACCCTCTGCCTCCTATGGTGGGACCAGCATTACCTTATCTTCACCAGGCATCTGTGCCACCACAGTGGTCTCCTATTCCCTATGGTCCAGTTACCAAGGCACAAATTGTCAGATCTACTGGTAGACTTGGTCAGCCTCTCATTGCGTCCCATCCATTACGTCCTTCTGTAGTCACAGCAACACCCACATCCTACATGGATCCACATGGGTATGATTACTCTTTACATGCTGGAATTGTGCCAGTATATCCCTATCAGCCAGGTAGTGTTCCTCACCGTTTGCCATCTCTAAGGAGAATAGCTGAATTAGACCCAGTCAACCGTGGCACATATATGTCTGCACTTCCAGCACCTTACCAACACCTGAAGCAAATAGCTCCACCGAACATACTGACCCAGCCTCCTGGATTGCGATGCCCTCGCTTTGGTCATTCCTTAGGTGTACCTGCAGCTCAGCTTGGTAGGGTAACACCACAAATTGAAGGAGAAAAATCCTACCAGTTTTTGAACAATGTGCATTTTCCAGAACGGCAGCTTCCTTCTAATTCAATGTCTGTAGTTTCACGTTCAACACGTTCTCGAGCTGAGACAGAATCACCACCATCAACACATTCCAAGGAAAGGTGAGGGGTTCCACTCTTTGATTGATAATGATGTAGAATTACTTTTTTATTTGCTATTTTTTCACTCAGCACTGAATCATCTTTCACCTACAGTGTAAAATTATTTTTTTCAATTTTGTATGTCTCTGTTGCTGTCTTTATTCTGAATATCTTTCCTTATTATGCATATGGATGGCCTGTGTAGAGCTCCCCCAAGACACTTTGTCACAGTATGTGTCTACAGGCTACTTCATACTGACATCTTCCTTGTATATTTTATTTTACAAATTTGCCCTCCACCTTATCTGTTTTATATTGACGTGTTCATCTATTTTAATTTTAGATTTATTCCCATTTGCTTGGGATGGATCAAGTGCATGCTGCCTTTCAGCTCACTTACATATATTCTCAGCATCTGTTTAATTGTGCTAACCAAATAGTGTTTCAGTTACAATGTCATCTTAAAAGAAAAGATAGATGCATTATAGATTTGGGCCCAATTAAGGTGAAAAATGATTAAGTCCTATAAGTGTTACAAAAACTGACTAATTTTTTAGAGTATGGTGGAGAGAACTTGGAGGAAATGGAGTGGTTTAGATACCTGGGAGTGGATTTTGCAGCAGATGCAATCATAGTAGATGAAGTGACCCATTGAGTAGGTGAGAAGGCAAGGTTCTTGGATGCATTGAGGAATCTGTGGAAGGAGAGGTGACTGTCTGTATGAGCAAAGATGGGTATGTTTAATGGTACAGTAGTCCTGTTGGTGCCATATGGATGTGACACATGGGCTCTAGAAAAAATTGTGAAGATAGGGTAAATGTGTCAGAAATGAAATGTTTGAGGACAATGTGTGGTGTAAGGAGGATTGATCAAATAAGAAATGATAGGGTAGTAAGAGGAGTATATATGAGAGAGCAGAAGAGGGTGTGCCAAAATGGTTTGGATGTATAGATAGGAGGGGTGAAGAAAGGATGACAAAGAGGGTATACTTATCACAATTTGAGCGAACAAGGAAAAGGGGGAAACCAAGGAGTTGGAAGGATGGAGTGAGAGATGCCTTGAAGGCTCAGGGCTTGAACATGCAGGAAGATGCAAAGCATGCATGGGTTAAAGCAAATTGGAGTGATGGGGTTTATGGTACAATATGCTGTCAATGGGCTGAACTAGGGCATTTGAAGCAGTAGGGGAAAACATTAGAAAGGTCTGTGGGGCCTGATTGTGGATAGGGGGTTTTTGTTTCAGTTCATTTCTTCATCTGTTACTGACACTACCTTGCTGACACAGAGAATGGTGAACATTTATCGAAAAAATGAAGACAGAACAGTGAAAGCATTACATCTGCTCTTAAGCTCTTAATGCTTCTAGACAAACATTTATGCAAGCTGAGCAATGCCTCTAGACAGATATTTATGCAGTGAGTTTTGTGCCCCAATTTAAGGGCCTCACCCCAAGTCAGGGTGGTGGCTGAAGAGGTAGTGCATGATAATTTCTCCCCACAGTACTGTATATCATCCTTTAACCATGCCAAAGAGATTACATTTTCTTGAATTATTTGGAAGGAAATTGATTGGCTTTAGCAAGATTTAGAAGACCAGGTAGATGATACTCAGTTATTCAAGAAGAAGATACGTCTTTGGATCATGTGGAGAATTATTCTATGGGCATTGACTCATTGAGTATCGAGTTGACTAAGATAAGGCAGGAGGAAGTGGAAGGTGCCTGACCATGACAATCCTGTATCTGACTGATGCTGCTGGTAATTTTACAGACTTTTATATTTCTTACTGTTATGGAAAATATATTAATGATTGATATTGATTATAGTAAAACAAGATTTAAACAATATACAATCTGTACTCAGTGTTTCATTGTGGGTAAAATGAAACATGTTCATTGGCAGCTCGACACTCAGGCCATACTTTTGCACTTTTTAACACTTTGAGATGAAGCAACTACAAAACTTATACTTGTTATTACAGGAAATGAAGTAGGTTAGAAATACCTCTGATGTGATTTTTGTCATTGTTATATGAATATCCTTGAATTTGTTATATTACATCCTAAATTTTAACAATTTGAAAAAGAAAATAGAATTTTGATTACCTATCTATGTACCTGTGAGTACCTATTAAAAGATTTTGTCATGGTTGCACG
This sequence comes from Panulirus argus, assembly GCA_038088735.1. NCBI lineage: Eukaryota > Metazoa > Arthropoda > Malacostraca > Decapoda > Palinuridae > Panulirus > Panulirus argus. The sequence continues at coordinate 7,558 of JAYMFT010187027.1, forward strand.
GCTATCACATTTTGCTCACTGCTTGACTTGTAAGATAGTGAACAATGTTTCCCTCAGTCGCCTCATCTCATTTTTCTTCTTTCAATTATCGTCCCCCTCCAAGGGGCAGCATAGTTATAGTCTGGCACAGTTATCTCTTCTAGGTTGTTCCAGTTTTGTCTTTTACCACAAGTCTAATCTTTCAAACATTTCTGTAGACACTCCATTTAATGTTCTTATATCACCTGGTATTGCTTGAAATAATCATCAGAATGGATAACTTAGTGGAACGTAAAGGGATTAATTTAGTAGAGAGGGAAAAGCGTATGTCACATGGAACCCAGTTAGTACACAATAGAATCAAGACAACTTTACCGGAAGTCACAAGACATGAGTTTCTGTCTCAGATCCATAAAGATAGAATATGATAAGAATAGAACTGTTGTGTGTGAGTGGAGCCTTTGACAGAAGAAAGTCATCTGTCAGACCAAAAACTTTATATCTTCCAAATGATAGTGTATTTATTTGAGGTTAGACTGAATTGTGTAGGGGCAATGTAAAAAGAAAACTGCCTAAGTTTTTCCTTTATGTCTTAAAAGACAACTAAGAGGGGTGGGAGCAGGAAGCTGGAAAGCCTCCCCTCCTAAATTACTCTTCAAAGTAGGAACTAAGAAAGGAGCCAAATGAGAATTTTTCCTCTAATACTCACTTATCTATTCATGACACTACCTCACTCACACATGGAGAAGCAAATATATATGAAATAAAGATGAACAGATCTGAGATAATATTAAAGCAGCAAGAATGGAAGGGAATACAGTTGAGTTTCTCAAGAAAAGGGGTTAGTCAGGTTTTCAACATTTGTATGACCCAAGGTAAGGTGCCTGATGACTGACAAAATGCATTATAGTGGCCTTTATAAAGGCAAGGGGATTAAAGGTAAATTCTCGAATTACAAAGGGATGAGTCTCCATAGCATACCTGGTAAGGTTTGTAGGAGAGTGGTGATTAAAAGGTGGGGGCATGCACAAGGCATTTGACTCAGAAGTAGCAATACAGCTTCAGGAGTGGTACAGGACATGTGTACTAGGCATTTGGTGTGAAGAATTTGTGTAAGAAATACAAGGAGAAAAAGAAAAATTTATGTGTAGGACATATGGATTTAGAGAAAGCATGTGTAAGGGTTTACAGAGATCCTTGTGGAAGGTGTTATTGATATATAAAGCATGCCAAGTAAGAGGTATACAAGTGGCTAAAAAGTTAAAAAAGCTAGAAAATGCAGTTAAGATTTAGCAGTTTTGAAATGATAATAACTGTTGAGCTAATCAAGTTATCATATTCATTTTTTGTTTTAGTTCATGATTTCAGAGTTATGATGATGCCAAGGAAAAATAAATCTTGTAATTTTTTTTTTTTTTGTGAAATTTGCATAGGACTATGTATGAAACACTGTACACATGAAATGAAGAATTAGTTATTCATGTAAACTGTAGAATGATGTATGAATTGAATATTTAGGAAAGATTCAAATGTATTTTTAAGATATGATTAAATAGAGGACTGGTATTTAAAGATCACTAAACAAAAGCTGCATTTTCATCATTATATTTTTTTGTGGTTTTTCTTTATGTACACTGGTGTTGCAGTATTCATGAGATAAGGATCAAGAAATGTTGTGTATCTTAGTTACACAAATTTCATTTCATTTGCTTCCAGAATAGATGCAGGGTTAGTGATTGGAGGCTCAAGTAACACATTGCTCTTAAAGTTTCCTTGGTAACTGTAGAACCCCAGAGTCATGCACACACCAGCTACAACCACCATCACCATCACCAACTACCACTTCTTCTACTACCACCATTACCTCTAACACCGCCACTGCCACCACCACCACTACCCATCAATACAGTACCATCACCATCATCATTACCAACCACCATCACTGCCTTTACCAAATGTCATTACCATCTCCACTACCCACCAACACCATTACCAAACATCAACACCATCACCACCACCACCACCACCATTGCCAATGACCACCCCACACTGCCACCATGTCATTTAAACCAACTATAACAATGAAAACAAAAACAACAAAACAACTATCAGCATTCAGATATAATAGAAAATTATTAGAAAGTTAATTATGGTCCCTGATTAGCCAATTGCAGGCTCAAAATGAGCAGTCTGCCACAACCATGGTTTGAGTGGATAGTGAAGAATGGGGAAGGCCAGCATATCCTCACTGGAAATACTGAGGTTTTGAAGGTATTAATACTGATTTCCCTTGAGGATACCCAAGAGAATCTCATTTTCACAGGACATCACCTTGGAAAAAAAGGTTCTTCAGTTTTCAAAACCTGCAAATGAGTTATTGTTCTTGTATCCCCATTTTCTGCATTAGCAAGTAATGCCAGGAACAGACTTAAGATATGGGCTCAGTTTCTCACATCCACTTCCTATCTGTTGTGTGTAATACACTGAAACTAGAGCCATGTGTCCACAACCAGACCCCACAGACCTTTTCATAGGTTCTCCTGACCACTTCCTATACCCTGGTTCAGCCCATTGACAGTACATCAATGATTGTTATTATATGATTTTCATCCTTGATCCTGTTTCCCACATTAGCACGTTAGTGCCAGGAACAGATGAAGAAAGGCCACATTTGCTTACATCCATTCTGTAGTTGTCATGTGCAGTGCATCGAAAGCACAGCCCCTTATCCACGGCCAGGCTCCAGAGACCTTTCCGTGTTGTCTCCCGGCTGCTTCACTTTTCCTGGTTCAGTCCTTTGACAGCACATAAACCCCTGCATACCACATCATTCCAGTTCACTCTATCTCATACATGCCTCTCACCCTCCTGTTGTTCAGCCCTGATCACTCAAAATCTTTTTCACTCCATCCTTTCATTTCCAATTTGGTGGTACATTTCTCCTTGGTTTCTCCACTTTTGACACATATATCCTCTTTGTCAGTCTCTCCTCCCTCATTTTCTCAAAATGTCCAAACCGCTTCAGTGCAACCTCTTCATTGCTCTCAACAATGCTTTTTTTTTTTTATTATTACCCACACCTCTCTCTCTTACCCTTTAATTACTTACTCAATCAGACTGCCTCACACCATCCATTGTCCTCTTACATTTCATTTGCAATACATCCACCCTTCTCTGCACATCTTCATCTATAGCCCATACCTTGAATCCATACATTATTGGGATTACTAAATTTTCAAACATACCCTGTTTCTCCTTCCCAGATAATGACCTCTTCCTACTATTCTTCAGTGCTCCCAGATCCTTTGCCTCCTCACCTACCCTGTGACTCACTTTCACTTCCATGGTTCCATTTGCTCCCACTCCCAGGTATCTAAAACATTTCATTTCCACCAAATTTTCTCCATTCAAACTCAGACCCAAACTAATCTGCCCCACTACCCCACTATACCTGATAACCTTGATTTTATGTACATTTCCTCCTTTCACGCACTCTTCTAAACTCAATCACCAACTTTTGCAGTTTCTCACTCAAGTGTATAAAAGTGCAGTGTCATCAGCAAACAGCAACTGACTTACTTTCCAAGCCCTCTTCATCCCGTACAGTCTGCATACTCGCCCCTTTCTCCAAGACTTGCATTTGCCTCCCTCACCATCCCATACATAAAGTGATTAAATTGTCATAGTAACACCACACACCCCTCTAGCAGATGAACCTTCACTTGTATCTCTGTAGTTTGAACACTCTTTTGTCACCTTTGTCTTTATACATTGGCACTATACATGCATTCCACCAGTCCTCAGGCACCTCATCATGATCCATACATACATTGAAAATCCTAACTAACCAATCAAAAACACAGTCACCCCGTTTCTTATGAAATTCATTTGCTATACCATCCACTCCAGCTGCCTTCCACATTTCATTGTATGCAAAGCTTTCACCTCCTCTTCTCTCTTCACCAAGCTACTCTACCCTGAGTCTTTTGCTTCACATACCACCTTGACCCAAACACCTTATATCTGCTACCCTCTCATCAAACACATTCAAGTCATTCAAATTGCATTAAATCCTCGATTTAATGGACTCCAGTATAAGAGATTTTGGATTTAACAAACCAGGCAAATAATGATAGCGGTTAGCATTCCTCACCATGAAGCATTCATGGGCCGCCCAGGGTCAAGCACATTAGTTCAAATCCTGTTTACGGCAGTCAGTCTGCAGTCAACTAACCTATTCATCCACCCCTAGGGGTTGGTCGATAAGATGGGTACCTGGCTTAGGCTTGGGTATATATGTGTATATACATATATATATTTATTTATATTTATTTATTATACTTGATCGCTGTTTCCCGCGTCAGCGAGGTAGCGCTAGGAAACAGACGAAGAAAAACC
>JAYMFT010187047.1:0-25843 GCA_038088735.1 Panulirus argus
AGAGACATGTTTTTCACTTTCTCAAAAATTTGTAAATACTTTCCCTGTCTGTTTTCCCCCTTTCTCAATTCTCTCTAAATCTCAGTTAGGGCCGCCCAGCCTTGATGTGGGCTTTTGTCCATGACTGGAGCCTTAAAAAAAAAAGAATCATGTTGAGGTTTGTCTGAGGTAATGGAAGGCTTTGTTGGAAGAATTTGAAGAGATTGGGAGAAATAACTGCTCTTCAGGGAACTCCATTGTAGAGATTTAGTGTTTTAAAAGTGAAGCCATTGTGAGTGACTCATGTCATGGTGGCTGGTTTTAAAATTGGCCAACCACTTTTTTGTCATTGTTATAAAAGTTAGGGCCAAGTATATTTTTTGTGTCAAGGGACAGTGTCAAAAGCTTTTTTGATATCTGTTGCTAATAGTACTATATACGAGAGGGGTTGCAATAGATTAAATTAATTTTGATGCTTTGTGTAAAGTCAGTGTGTAGTTTGGTGGTGGAGTGTTTGGGTCTAAAGCCATCCAATGTGGTCGAGAGCGAGATGTTTTTTTTGATTCTATAGCAGATCATTTATTCAAAGTGCCTGGATGTTAAGGATATAAGTGATATATGGGCGCCCATGGTGTAGCTGTTAGTGTTCCTGACTGTGATGCATTCACAGGCTGCCCGGGGTCAAGCACTAGGTTTGAATCCTGGTTGCTGCAGTCAGTCCACAGTCATCCCAACTGTTCATCCACCCTTAGGTGTTAGTTAATAAAATGGGTACTGGGTTCAGGGCCTGGGAAGTGAGTCAGTTGCTGTTTGCCGATGATACAGCACTGGTGGCTGATTCAAGTGAGAAACTGCAGAATTTGATGACTGGGTTTGGAAAAGTGTGTGAAAAGAGAAAGTTGAGAGTAAATGTGAATAAGAGCAAGCTTATTAGGTTCAGCAGGGTTGAGGGAAAAGTTAGTTGGGATGAGTTTGAATGGAGAAAAATTGGAGGAAGTGAAGTGTTTTCGACATCTGTGAGTGGACTTGGCAGCTAATTGAACCATGGAAGCAGAAGTGGGTCATAGGATGGGGTAGGGGATGAAGGTTCTAGGGTCAATGAAAAATGTGTGGAAAGAGAGAACATTATCTCGAAGGGCAAAATTAGGTATATTTGAAGGAATATTAATTCCAACAATATTATATGGTAGCGAGGCATGGGCTATAGATAGGGTTGTACGAAGGAGGGTGGATGTGTTGGAAATGAAATGTTTATGGACAATATGTGGTGTGAGATGGTTTGATCGAAGTAACGTAAGGGTAAGAGAGATGTTTGGTAATAAAAAAAGTGTGGTTGAGAGAGCAGAAGAGGGTATGTTGAAATGGTTTGGACATATAGAACGAATGAGTGAGGAAGGGTTGTCAAAGAGGATATATATGTCAGAGGTGGAGGGAACAGGGAGAAGCAGGAGACCAAATTGGAGGTGGGAGGATGGAGTGAAAATGATTTTGAATGATCAGGGCCTGAACATGCCGGAGGGTGAAAGGCATGCAAGGAATAGGGTGAAAAGGAACAATGTGGTATACTGGGGTCTACTTGCTGTCACTGACCTGAACTAGGGCATGTGAAACGTTTAAGGTAAACCATGGAAAGGTCTTTGGGACCTGGATGTGGATAGGGAGCTGTGGTTTCAGTGCATTACACATGACAGCTAGAGACTGAGTGTGAGCAAATGTGGCCATTTTATGTCTCCTCGCGCTACCTCACTGACGGGTTGGCGATGCTGTTTCCTGTGTGGCGGGATGGTATCAGGAATGGATGGGGGCGAGCAAGTGTGAATATGTTCATGTATATGTGTATATGCATGTGTATGTGTATGTATATATATATATATGTATGTTGGTATATGTATGTACTGTGCATATATGTGCATGTATGTATACATGTGTTTATTTGGGGGGATGGGTCTTTCTTTGTCTGTTCACTGGCGCTACCTCGCAGATGTTGGAAACAGCGATCAAGTATAATTAATAAATAAATAAATATATATATTAGCATACTGGATCACTGTTTCCTGCATTAGCAAGGTAGCGCTAGGAACAGATGAGGAAAGGCCACCTTGGGTTGTGGAGTTGTGTTGAAAAAGGAATGTTGATTGGAAATGCTTGTTTTAAAATCAGGTATTTTTCCTCTTAAAGATATTTCAGTTTCTCTAAGTATTTCTGTTACTCTTTCTTCAAAGCAAACACCTGAAATCACAGTGTTCTTCGGCAGTTTGATGCTCTGTGCATGCCTCCACCCTCTCAATCACTACTATTCCATACAACTTACCAGGTACACTCAACATATTTATACCACTGTATTTTGAACACTGACTCTTGTCTCCCTTGCTTTTATGAAATGGCACTTTACAGACATTCTGCCAGTACTCATATAAGTCATGTTCATTTTGGTTGTGTTCGTTTCTCTCAGACTTTAGAGTGTTGTATTACAGGCGGCTCTGTGGTGTACGTGTGAAGGTGGAGATGTCGACAGGTCGCTCTCGGCGTGACCGCTTCCATGTACCCCCTCGACGAGGTGGTAATGGTAGTAGGAGGTCCAGGTAAAGATCATTAGTTCTTTATTATCATGTTTTATATCTGTCTCAGAGTACAGAAATTATTTGTTCACTCTTGGTGGGGGCTGCATATCTGATAGGTTTATAGATGTAATGTAGGATTTGTATTCACTTACACAAAATTTGACATTTTTGCTGTGAATATAGTCATATTTTTTCAGGTCCCTCCCAGCTATAGTAGGTCAGTTTTCTGCCATAATTCTTACTCAGCTGTTTGTGGATGTTGTTGGTCAGCAGCACTAGGTACACAGAAATTCGTCATATCCTTATTTTTGAAGTTGAAAGATTAAAAACTGGTCTTTTAGCCACCATTGGAAGCACTGCTGTAAGATATAGAGCTTACTAGATCATTCTGATATCATTTTGAGTTAGCTGTATATGCCACAGAACTGATTTCCTCATGATTTCAGTATCATTTTAGCAACCATAAAATTTTTTATCTTAGTGTGAAGTAATTTTGTTGCTAAAATCAGCTTTACAGTGCTGTGCAAAATCATGTTCTATATGGCTGAAGAGGGATTTTATATTACTAGAAAGGTAAATTTAGTAAGTAAATCAGGTTGAAGATAAAACTACGACATAAAATAGTTTTCTATTGAAATATTTTGTAATATTATATGCACATGAACAGAGATGTGGAGCTAACTGGAGACATTTTTCCATACATATTCATACATGCATACTTCTTACCCAAGGAGTCCCCTTTCTCCATATGACGCTCCTGCTGTGCTCAGGAAGTCAGTCATCCACCGTGCAGGACCATATGTTTTAAGTTGTGGTAATGTGTGTTTGCCTGTGTGGGAGGAGTGTGGGGCAGCATGATGCTGTAAATGTTTGGTACCTTCGTTGTTGTAGTTGGATCATAGACATGAAGGGTCTTAGGATATGTTGAATCAGTGTTTGTTTTGCTGTAGGGATAGGTGATGTCCTAAGTATAGATAGGAGTGAATATTTCATGTATGGCTTGGGAGTGTTGATTCAGATAGGTATACCTTTGGTGGGTTGGCTTTTAAGACTGAGTTGGGAAGGCATTTGTTTAGAGCTTGTTCCGTCATTACAGTGTGTATGTATTACGCAAATGTTGTGTTAGTCTAGGGCGGGGCCATCTGTGAGTAGAGATTGCTGAAGTGTGAGGCAGGGTTAAGCATTTTATTTTTATGTAGGAGTTGGTGGTTAGTTTTGGAGTTGTTTGGATGGGAAGGGCCTAATACTCTTAAAAAGAATTGAGGCTAAGCATGTTGAGGTGGGATTTTATTGGGTGGATCTCAGTTTCTTTGTTTTGGTGTTGATGATAGTTGTCGCTAGGCAATTGTAAATTGTTCGTAGAGTTCAATTTTATACCTTTTGCAGCTGTTGTATTTACTTTCAAGAGGGTGGATGACCAGGCTGGTCAAGTGTTGTTAGGTGGAGCAAATGAATTGTTTGTGAAGTATGTGAAGAGATTCTTTTTCTTGTCTAGATCTTGTTTCAAATAGTGTTCTGAGGGCACTTATTTTTGTGCCCCCTCCCCCCAATGGAGAGTGAATGTCATGTATATGTTGTATGCGATGCCTAGAACAGGTGGTGTTTCATTCAGTAGGAGTGGTTTATATATGATTACCCCAGGACCAATTTCATTGAAAGTCTTGGTGATACTCCCAACAGCATAGAAACGTGGACTCCTTTTGAGTGAAAACTTTATTGATGAGACTTTACTCCTTTTAATACAGCCTCACCAAAGGTGTCCTTTCTCTTGTGGTGTAACTTGAAGCAGGCGGAGTTCGGTAACACCTTATATATTTTTTATTTTTTTTTATACCTGATTGCTGTTTCCCACATTAGCGAGGTAGTGCCAGGAAACAGACAAAGAAGGCACATCCACTCATATACACATATGTATACATATATGCACATACATATACTTATAAACACTTGTACATTATTCATATTTGTTGCAAATATTATGTTTTGTTCTAACCAACAGACATGCTAAGAAGAGATTCTTTGATATAGATGTGGTAAGGTTGGCAGCTGGTGGGATATGTGATCACTTCCTGGTGTTGGCAGTGGATAAAGTTTGTTTTGGCTTTAGGAAAAGAGGATGTGATATTCTTGGGAATAGGTGATGAAAAATATGTGAGCTTGGATAAGAGGCTTCTTTGATGAGATACCAGGAGAGATTGTGAACATTAGCAGAATGTGAGATAAGACAAAACATGTAAGTGTGAAGAATGGGAGGTGTTAGGGAATCAGTCTTTATATACACAGAAGTGGATAGCATGTAGAAGGTGGGATGTGGTTATATAAGTAAGGGTTGTGAGTGGTGGGAGAAAGTTGCTCCTAAAAGAGACAACAGAGGTGTATGCAGTTACCAGCAGTAAGGGAGTGTGAGAGATTGGGAGATATACAATATGAATGAGTAGTAGGTTAAGAGGAAGGTGCTGAGGCTGAAAAAAAAGGGCAAATTGTGAGATGGGGTGTGAGAGTGCAGATTTCAGGGAGTATAAGAAAATGTTTTAAATGGATGTGAATGGTGTGAGGATAACAAGAACAAGTGTAAGGATCACTGTGGGAAGCAGATGGAGGTATGATAATTGGCAAAGATGTGAAGAGGAGATGGGATGAGTGTTTTGAAGGACTCTTAAATGTGTTAGGTGACTTGAGTGACAGATATGCGGTGTTTGGGTCGTGGAGATACACAGAGTGAGGGAGTCATGTCAGACATTATGATGAAAACCTCTCATAAGATGAGTGTGGCAAAGCAGCTCCAATGAATAAGATTTCAGTTGAATTTTCAAGAAAGGGAATGACAGTGTTGCTGACAGTTTAGTCAGCATTTTCACTATATGTATGGCTTAAAGTGAGGTGATGCAGGACTGGTGGAATGCCTGTATAGTACCATTGTGTAAAGAGAAGCGGGACAAAAGTGTCTGTTTGTATTACAGAGATATAAGTTTGTTGAGTATACATGGTAAGTTTTATGGAAGAAAAGTGATTAAGAGGGTGGCATCATGCACAGAGCATCAGATTGGGGAATAACAATGTGGATTTAGAAGTGGGAGATGTTGTGTGGACAAGGTGATTGCTCTTATGAATGTGTGAGAACTATTTAGAAAAAGATTTGTGAGTGCCATTTATCGATCTGGAGAAAGCATATGATTGGCTTGATAGAGATACTTTGTTTACTGGAAATATATGAATTGGGCAGAAAGGTACAAGGAGCAGTGAGGAGTTTTTATGCAGAGAATGAGGCATATTATTCGTAGGAAGAGAGGAGGATGAGTGAATCTAAGTGAGGGTGGGTCTGCTTCAAGGATGTGTAATGTCACCATGGATGTATCACATGTTTATGGTTAGGTGGTGAAGACGGTAAGTACTTGTGGTTTGGAGAGAGGGGTGTGTCTGTAATCAAATGGGGAGGGCCTGGGAGGTGGATCATGTGGCTTGTAGGAGACACAGAATTGGTAGTAGGCTTGACTTCAGAAGTTGGTGTCTGAGCTTAGGAGAGTGTGTGAAAGGGAAATTTAGTTAATAAGTATGTGATTATTTATGGTGTGAGGAGTGGTAACTGTAAGGGATGACTTTGTAAGAGGTATAATGAAAGTTGAATTGGGTAGGCTGAGAAGGGTATGGAAGGATGGAGTGGAAGACGAGTTATCAGGACCTGAACTTGCAGGAGGGTTAGAGGTATATATGGGAAAGAGCAAATTAGAGAGATATGGTATACAGGGAATGATGTGCAGTTAGTGGGATGAAACAAGGTATGTAAAGTGGTTAAGGGAATCCACAAAACAGCCTGTGGGGACTTCACTTTGGATAGAAAGGCCCTGATTTTGGTTTAGTATACAAAACAAAATGGGTATGAGTGGATAAGGCTGTGTTTCATCCCTTCTTGGCACTACCCTGCTGACTTGGGATAACTGCAAACAGTCGTAAAAAAGTCTTGGTTGTTATCCGAGTGATATGGTTTTGCCTGACATGCTAATGTTGGATTTGGCAGCTTATATATATATATATATATATATATATATATATTGCTGGGATATTATTAAATATAATGAGGAAATCAGTTTGAAGTATATATAGGGTACACTTATTGATTTTTCATGTGATCAAAGGGCTTGACCTGCATTGCATTCAAAGTTCTTTTTGAACACATTTGTTCAACAGCACCACTTGGTGGTGTGTCACTCGCTCTCTGTCTTATTCTTACAAGAAAGCAGTTTTCCTTGTCTCATGTCTTATATTTCCTTTGTTGGTTCTCTTTAGCCACAGTTGCTCCATAGTACCACTTAGTTGTCTGCCACAGTTCCAGCTTATTCTTCGAATATCACAGTTTTTTGATGTCTTGTATTTTCAGTCCCCCCCCCCCCCCCATTCATGCTATTTTACACGTATTCTCCTTGTTACTTAAACTTTTGTTGGTAATTAACATAATTATCAAAAATTCTTGTACCCTAGTGCAAGGAAATGGTAACTTAGTCTCTTAGTAGATGATAACTTCAGTGCGGAATTCAACAACTAAGGGTTTGAGCATTGATATTGGGTCCTTTTGTGAAAACAGTGACAAAGATATTTTCACAAGATTCTGCATATGATATCCTGCTTTGGTTTTGGGAGAATACACAAAATAGTTAGTCCAACTAAACATGTTGATGTAAGTCATCAGATGTTCCTTTCCATAATGACCATAATTTGGATGGTGAAGGTTGGTGGAGCTTGTTATTACCATTGTGTAGAGGAAGCTATGTTGTCGTAACAGGTTGGTGATAATCTCTTGTTTGGGAAAGGGAAAGTTCTTAAGGGTGGAAGCTCCTCACCTACAGTGGTAATACACTACAGGCCATTTTAGGGGACATAATGTGTGTTCAGGGTCTTACGTATCTTTTGAAAGGTATTGATTTCAGGTTTCACTGGGGGTTCTCTCTTCTGTGATTTGTATTTTTAATTACTTATTTGTCTTTTTGTTATTAACCCCTGAGCATGCAGTATCCTGAGATATTTTCCAGTCTTTTCATAAATGATTACATTGTCCTCAGAATAACAGCTCATACTTTTTAAGTAAAAAGAAGTAACAGCTCATACTTTTTGAGTACAAAAAACTTGTATTTGGAGAATTTATGTTAATTGTGGTGTGTGGCCCATTACAGGACTATCTCGCCCAAATTACTTCTTGTTCCACCACCACCATCTACTCCTACTACTGTTGCTACCACACCACCACCACGAACTCCACCACCACCACCACCACCACCACCACAAGTACTTCCACCACCACCACCACTGCTAGCAGCAGCGTCAGCCCGCATGTACAGTGGGCTTCCAGTATTGGGTTGTAGGGGAGGTTGGAGCTCCCGATGGGGGCTTCTTCCACTCATCACCTGACCCCACACTGGTGATGCAACTTGATACATCACATCATGGATAAAATAATTTCTCTGGTTAGTGAAGGATGAACATAGTTTCATCTTCACTATCAGAGGGTTGTATTGTGTACCAGTCACGGGTAAGGTGGTGGCCCCTAGTCAGCCAAAACCTGGCAGCAGTGGTGGTGTGCATCACGTTGCCTGATGACCCTCCTGCGGCGCGGCACCTCATGGCACCCGGGCAGCCCTTAAGCGCTTCATGTGTCCTCTTCTCCCCGCCCGTCTACGTCTACCCTCCGCCCAACGCCCGCCCGCTGCCTGCGCACCGTCGGGCCTGCCCCCCCACCCACCATCTTGGGTCTCTGACCCTTCAACGCTCGCTCCACTTTCTTACATTCATCGCGCCTCGGATCATCATAACGACCACCCTGCTGTGACGGTATACTACTCAGTATTTGACCATTTGATCAATTGTCACAAACTACTTGTTTGTGATTATCAGTCAAGCATAGGTGTGCATCCTGTCATCAGGGATGATGATATCTTGAGGAGTGATTGTTTACCTGTAGAAGGTTCATTTGTTTTTTATTTGCTTGGAACATTTGAATCTCTAGCAGGTTACTCATGGTTGTCACCAAGGTGGTTTGTGGGAGAGGGCTGGACAGCTTGTGGCATTATAAATTTTGCAGCTGTTCACTTTTCCATGGCACAGGACTTAATAGATATAGTGTAATCATTTTTCCTTGATCCTTCTTTAAAACAAAATACTAAAGCAGTGTTCCTGTCTCAAGGAAGTGGTCACATCCAAGAAAATAGTGAAGAAAAGCTTTCTCTAAGGGTGAACAAATGATTAATTCTTGAATTATTTCAGGTCTCGATCTCCACGACGTTTTGGTGGTGGCCGGGGTCGCTCCCGTTCACGCTCTCCAAGGCGCTCCCGTTCCCGCTCACCAAGGTATTTATGATACATTTTTTTTCCCCCCCCCCAACCTTATTGGTCAATCAGTCTATCAGATAGTGTCTACATACACAAAAAGGGTAAGCACAGATATTATGTGCACTGTTGATCTCATGTCAAACATCTTCAGAATTAATTTTTGGAAAATGTAATTCCAGTTTCAGAGGAAACTATATTTGGAAAAATTTTTCATTTTATTCCATTTCCTTAATACATACTTTTTAAAAGATGAGAAACACCAAAACAGTTTGTAAGATTGTTATAGTTTATTTGGCTAAAAAAGATTGTAATAGTGAAATAGTTTCGTTATTATGCGAATGAAACAGGTGCAGGATAATTGCAACAAAGGTTAGTTTGCTGGGCAGTAAGTTATCCGTGCAATTGTAGTTCTTGTGATTGGGTTAAATTCCCCTTATCAGGACAGTGTATGCATCCAGATTCTTTGTCTGTTGATGACTGATGGCATTATCTGGTACATAATGAAGATGAAGGTTTGAGAACATGATTACCATAAAAACTGACATAGTTACCAAAAAGTATAATAATTTTTAAAGTTGGATGTTGGATTTCCTGACATTTCATTGGGCTTTGAAGTATTTCCTTAAGATGTGTGGACATTAGTGATGAGATCATTAAAGATGCCATCAACATAAAAGACATGCCTTGAGCACTTACTCCATGTGTAGTTTGAAATTTTATCTCAAAGGTCATTTAGTTTGCAGATATATTGGCTGTTATCCTCTGCCATTATTATCCTAAGTACACTTGGGCCGAGTTTGTGTGGAAATAAATATTATCTGAATTAACTCATGTTACGTATGATCTGGAGATTGTTACCTCAGGATAACTTGTGGGTCTCCAGGTAATGTTTTCAATCATTGCCAGCTGATAAAAGTATGGAAGGTGCTGTTTTTTCAATGGATGGCAGTACATGCATCTGTTTACTTTTTGTAGATGACAGCAAAACAGAGCATCTTTTAGGGGAGTGCAAGCATTTGGTTTATTTTCATCCCGATATGCTGAATATGACAGTGATGATTGTGTAGACACACAAATGGACTTAACATGCCATTTAGAGAAAAGACAAGCACCAGCTCAAGATAGTCCAGCTGAGGCTATGAGTTGTACCAAATTAGGATTCATCTATTTTGCTTGCCCAACAATATGCTTTTGCTGGTAATATCAGTCATTCATACATTTGGCAAATGTCATAATATTTTTCAATATTTCAACAGTTTCCATAATGCTATAATGAATTAGATGACATGATAGTTGAAGAGGCTTGTGGGTATTTAGAGCACAGGTTGACGGCAGTGTCACGGCTTAATGGAAGTATTTATATTATTCTGCTACTAGTAATGAAATGATAGGATTTATGCTCTTCTCTGACAAACTCTGTTTTTCTTCATTATTTTCAATGTCTATTTGCAATCTAAATTTAAAGAAAATACATTTATCAATTTTCAGTCATTATTATATTCCTTGAATTAACTCATTCGTAGTAACTGTATTTGAAGATATATTTTCTTGATTAATAATGTCTGAAATAAAGTATTGTGTGTGTTACTTTGTATCTACACATTTAAAAACTGAACTTTTAAAAAGTCATGATTTTTGGAACATAATTTGACAAAAAAAATGGTAAGGGAAAGGGTTTAACAGCATAATTCCTTACCAAGGTTCTTAAGGTATCAGAACTAGTAGATAGTGGAGCTTAGACTGCCAGAAAGTGGCTTTATTTCTTCTGTGGGTACTTAGCTAAAATGACTATCCGTATTATTTCAACTGAAAATCATAATAGCAGCATAAGAATAGGAGAAAGCTTTTTTGTAGCATTTTTACTATGTTTGTTATAGAACTGAGTGCGTCATCAGCTACGACTCTACCATTTTCTTCATAGACCCACTTAGTTGATGCTGAAAGAAGTAGTAGGTAGGAGCATTAGATGGAAATAGTCATTAGGAACATTAGATAGGAGCCTCTGCAAACAGTGAGCTGGAAGTGCCCTCTGCCAGTGGCCTCTGAAGGGTGAAGCAATAAAGGCTTAGAAGTGGTGCTAGATTTCTTTAGTTATGGAGACTTTGTTGCCGTGGCCACCCCTTTGAGGGAGTTCCAGTTGGAACAGGTGTCAGAGATATAGATAGAAAGTTAAGGCACCCAAAAACATTGATATGTCGTTCTTATGTGACATCCAACTAAATAGGGTGTTGGGTTTTTAATAGAGGATCAGCAAAAAGAGTAAGGTTCAGAACAGCTTCCCATTGAACATCTTAACTCTTTAGATGATGTAGATGTCATTCTTCTGTTACGTAACAGGGGCTACAAACTTCAGCTTGCAAGCTAAATATTCCTTCACATTTTAAACTCTGCTCGCATTTTAGGTTCAGCTGGCTGACCATGGTTAGCGACCCAGCCATTAATATGGGACACAGCTCCCTTTTTTAATGTCCTAACTCTTTTGGTACTGTGGACAGGCAGTGTGCTGTCATGTTGGAGGTTACTATAAATGTCAATATACAAACCTAATTTCCAGCCAGTGGTTGAATGTACTTGTATTGTAGGCTCTTTTGACTGGCCATAGATGATAATCCTAGCAAAGGATGAGGCATTGGAGCTGCCTAGAGGCCTAAGAAACTTACTAGTGACCACTGGGGGTAATTGCATGACTTCCCTAGGGACTGCCTGCTTTTATGGCACCGACTGCCATGTTTGATACAAGCTACTGGCACATAAGGCTGACCAGTTTGGTAAATAATATTTTTTCCCTTAACTAGAAATGCAGAACTTTCGACCCATAAACTGCGACGTATATTGTTTGATGGTTTACCACCACTTGCAACATCATGATTTGAGACAAGATTTTGGTGCCATTGTTTTAAATTGCACACCAGATTTTACTTTCATAAACCACATTATTTGCCCCAGTAGGCCTTCTCACACCACCCATATATCACTCAGGCCCTCAGTAGCTTCTGTGTCAGCATGGAGGGCTCATGTATGTCGCTGTCTTTCATTATCATTTAACTCCTGTGACACAGGTGGTATGCGAGGGATTTCTGGTGTAAAGGAGAGTGTTAAGGAAACGTAAGGTTTATAGTAATTCTTCGATAAACATGTTTACTCGCTTGTTCTCTTGTTTGGATGTCTTATCTGCGACATACATGAACTGAAACAATTTCCGCCCACTGTTCCAAAAATTGCGTACTAGGTTCGGTACACCACTCACTTCTTGCTCCTTCCACTCTCCTCCTCCCTTGCTACGCATGGCTCGCTCCTCCCACCTCCTCTGTTACGCACCGAAGCGCTGGCTGGGCGGCCCCCAGATCCTCCTCACAACAACACTCCACCATGGCAGAGCAAAGGTAGATAAAGGATTTAGTTTTTTTATTTTTCCATACTTCTACATGTATATCTTTAATTTTATAAGAATAAAATGTTTTTATAGGAGAGTAGTGATTGAGAGGAAGGCATGACATACAGAGCATCGGATTGGGGAAGAACAGTGTGGTTTCATAAGAGGTGGAGGATGTATGGGCCAAGCATTTGCTATTAAGAATGTGTGAGTTTTTTTTTTTTTTTTTTTTTTTTTTCCCAATAACAATTTGTATGTCTTATAGACCTGAAGGGAATGATTTGTGTGTCTTATTTATTGACCTGAAGAAAGCTTATGATAAGGTTGATAGACATTCCTTGTGGAAGGTTGAAAGAATATATGATGTGGGAGGAAAGCTGCAGGAAGCAGTGAAAAGTTTTTGTCAAGGATGTAAAGCACTTGTGTGAGTGGGAAGAGAGAAGGGTGAGTGCTTTCAAGCAAAGGTTGCTCTGCAGTAGGGGTGTGTGATGCCTCCATGGCTGTCTAATTTGTTTATGGATGAGGTTGTGAGGGAGGTAAATGCAAGAATCTTGGAGAGAGGGGCAAGTAATGCACTCTGTAGGGCATGAGAGGGCCTGAGAAGTGAGTCAATTATTGTTTGCTGATGATACAGCACTGTGGCAGATTTGAGCGAGAAACTGCAGAAGTTGATGAATGAGTTTAGAGGTGTGTGTTAAAAGAGGAAGTTAAGAGTAAATGTGAATAAAAGTAAGGTTATTCGGTTTAGTGGCGTTGAGAGTTGGGTAATTGGGGATGTGAGTTTGGAGAAAAATTGGAGGCAGTGAAGTGTTTTAGAGTCTTTGGAGTGGACATCGTAGTAGAAGCGAGTTATAGGGTGGGCGAGGTGGGAAAGGCTCTAGGAGCACTGAAGAATGTGTGGAAGTAGAGTTTGGTGTCTTGTAGGATAAAACTGGTTATGTTTGAAGATATGATGGTTCCAACAGTGTTATATGGACAGGCAGTAGATGGGGATGTGTGGATGGTAGTGGAAGTGTTGAAAATAAAATGTTGGGGAACAATATATAGTGTGATGTGGTTTTATCGAGTAAGTGAGACGAGTAAGAGAGAGGTGTGGTAATGAAAAGAGTGTAGCTGAGAGAGCTGAAGTGTTTTGGACATATGGAGAAAATGACTGAGGAGAGAGGTAAACGGTGAGAATGTTTGTGTCATAAGTGGAGGAAACAAGAAGGGGTAGACCAAATTAAAGATGGAAGGATGCTGTGAAAAAGATTTTGAGTAATCGGGGCCTGGACATGCAAGAGGGTGAAAGGCTTGCATATGATAAAGTGCGTTGAAACAATGTGGCATACACAGGTTGGCATACTGTCATTGGACTGAACCAGGGCATGTGAAGTGGCAGGGGTAAACCATGGAAAGGTCTGTGGAGCCTGGTTGTGGATGGGTAGCTATGGTTTCATTGCATTGCACATGGCAGCTTGAGAGTTGTGAGCAAATGTGGACTTGTTTGTCTTTTCCTGACACTACCTTGCAGATGCGAGAAACTGCAATCAGGTATGAAAAAAATGTTTTATAGATTTTTTTTAATGGTTTTTGTGCTACAGTAGTTGCCAGGTTTTGTTGTAGCTGGAATTTAAGGGTTAATTCTTAAGAAAGGAAATGGTTTTGATAGTTTTCATTCATATGATATAAATTAAAGGTAAAACATTTTTCGACATACTTAGGACTGGCCAGTTCAGTTAATAATGCAGTTTTTATAAACTAGGAATAGTTGTCTTAATTTATAAGAAAAGTTAGTGGTTTTATAATTTTTATGCATCTTTTTACTGATCAAAATTTCGTTTTACTGTTTTTGCACAAGGGGAGGCCAAAATATTCCATTGTGCATTAAAAGGGTTATTCCTGTCCTGGATATAAGTATGAAATGTTGAAATAAAATATTCCGTTAATGCACCAAAAGGTTCCTGCTCCTTCCCTGTCACCTGTCCTGGTTTGTCACTTATACTCCTCCCTATCATTGCATATCTCTTGTTCTGATTCCTTCATTTTCTAATGCCTTTATAAATCTACCCCTTCATCACAGTCTAAAGGTGCAGTCACTTCGGAACTTCTGTTGACATAAATTATTGAAACTTTCAATTGCAGACAAAAATTTGAGCCTTCCCTCAAATTGGCCACACAAGCCTTGATTTCATGTGGTCGCATACTATGTGGTAGTAGTGTATCATTTGGATTTTATACTTTAATCAACATTTTGTAGTCCTGAATGGCAGGATATCCCCTCACTGATTCAATGTATCAGTTTAAGGCCCTCTTCCACCTGGAAGAGTTGATATATCTGTATTATATGAAAAGGGGCTGCTCTGCTGCAGGGTGAAGTGTCCTTGTTTATTTGTAATGGTCAAATGAGATTGCATTGTGATTTCTCTTTTTAGAATACTAATAATTTTTACTTACATTTCAAGTGTTTGATATAAAAAAGTTAGTTCTGGGTCTTATACCTGAAAGGCATAAATAAGAAAATATTAAAAATGATATATTGAGAGAACGCCTTTAGACTCGCAAAGATTGAAATGAATACGAGTATTGGCAATTTTCACTTTGGTAGAGTATTCTTCCACGGGGTGATAGGCAACTTCTGCTCTAGACAGACAGAGAAAATGGTTGATAAAGTAACCATACCATCATTATCCCTCTCATTTTTTGTATGTGTGACTGCGCCTTAAGAAGACAAAGGCCCCTGCAACCATGTTGTATTTTCTACAATATGTAGATAGGTGTTCCATGTAGGAGTGCTGATGACTTGATTGAAAGGATAATGAATTAGTGGTGTATTTTACTCAGAAATATCCATGGATAGAATATTGGTTTGTTAACTTTTGAGATTTCGCTGAGAGGTAGATGTAAAACTACAAGCTTTGTGTATGATGATGAATTTGATGATGTCCTTAGGAATAGTGGAGACTGAATATTGCTCATGTATATGTTTGTCAGGGAATGGAACTAAGTGGGGCATGAGCAGGGGGCTGCAAATCCTCCCCACCTGTATTAATGATTTCTGAACTGGAGAGGAGACAAGCAAGGTTGTTTTCTCAAAGGCTAAGTTAATCTCTTCTTAACACTATTTTGCTGGTCTTGACAATTTTTTCAGGTGGGAGCCTTTGGCATAAAATTCTCAGAATGTGTTTCAAGTGTTTGCAAAGAAGTTCAAAAATTTTTGGCAGGTATTTCAAATAATTCTGTTGCAGTAAGGAAAAGTGTGTGGAAGTTTACAAAAGTAGAGAGATAAAGGAACACACTTATAGTATATTTGTGATTGCTTAATATGTATTCAGAGCTGGATATTTTGTACTCAATTTTCCCCAGATAATTAGGGAATAGGGGACAGAGAATACTATTCATGTATCTCTTATGTGTTAAAGAAGGTAACTGGTAACCCTTAGCCGGGTGCTGGAAACCCTCCTTTGATTTGATTGTATTATCACGTAATGAAAGTGACTAGAGGAAGGAGTCAAGCAAAGGTCTTATTTCATAGGCCTTAGCTAGGGAGGGTGTGAATATGCCTGGTTGTAACTAGGATTAAAAAGAGGGAGAGATAGGCATGATAGTTGAAAGAGAAACCTGAATGTTTTGGCTTTGAGCACAACAGCTGAAGAGTAGTGGGATGCATTAGAGTAATTTTGGAGTGTTGAAAGTACTTTGTTAATATGAAGACAGTATTGAAAGAAGTGGTGGCACATCTGATAAGGAATGAGCTCTGGGACTGTTGAAGAGTGCATGAAAGTTTTTATTGTTGATGTAGGTTAGGATAAAAGTTATGTAAAAGAGGAGTGTGTTTTTAGGGCTTATGCGCAAGGTAGTGAAAGAAGTGATGAAGGGAGGAATGCATTCTAGTAGGAGCTTAGCAAGTGCTTTGGCTGTGTTAGTGTAAGGGATTTGTTCTTTGTACAAGGGGTTCTGAATGGAAGATTGAATAATTAGGCAGTTGAGAATATTTTTCGGTGCAATGGGTCCCAGATGTAAATCGAATTAGGGAAATGCTTAGAGAGTTGTTTGCTAGAAGAATAGTGATTGTGAATACTTTAAGAAAAGGTGCATATGAGTGAGAGGGGTTGGGGCTAAATGGGAGTTAATGGGTTATGCAGTTGTGCAAAGGGGGAGGTTGATTTATGTAAATGTGCTGAGAGGGCTAGGTAGATGGGATATGTTATCATTTGTAAAAGATGATGATTGCTTTAGGAAAAAAAGAATGGAAGTGGTTGTGAAAGAAGTGATAAATGTGAACGAACTTGGAAAAGTGGCCGCAATACTAAGGTACCACAAGAGATGGTGATTATAGACAATGGGTGAGAGGGACTTAAGCTAAGGGAGTAGAAGAATTGTAGGTACTTAGAAAAGCAGTGCTTAAGAGTACAGGTTAAGTGTTTGGCACACAGATGAGTTGTAGATATATGAGAAAGGATAGTGAGTGTAGAATGAGGAAGCTAATAGTAAAAAAAAAAAAAAAAAGGAGATGGCATTAGGAGAGGGTCTGCTGGGAAGGAGTGAAAATGATTTTAGGGATTACAAGAGAAGGCAGTGAGAGCTGAAAAATAGTGCAAAAGCCATCTTTTGCAGCAGTCAACTTAGAATAGAATATATTTTAGGAGGAATTGAATGCCATAGTGTGAGGAAACCAGTGAGCTAATGTTGGAACAATGAAGTTAGCAGATTAGGGAGTAACAGTTGCAGATGAATAAGAGAAGGGGTGAATGATTTTTAGGTGAGCATCATTGTAAATAGGGTAATGAAAAGAGAGATTACTAAAAGCTAATGTAAAATGCTATTCAGTAGAGAATCTCCCCCCCCCCCCTTCTCTCTCTCTCTCTCTCTCTCTCTCTCTCTTCTTCTTCTTCTTCTTCTTCTTCTTCTTCTTCTTTTTTTTTTATAAGCTCCATCAAGGCCAGGCCTTAATTGAAATACAGAGGTGAATGAAAGGGAAAAAGAGGGAAAATATTTACGAGTTTTGGAGGAAGTGGAAAAAAAAGTCTTAAGCCAGGTAATAGTTATTGGGAAAGATATAAGAGGGTATCGAGTTTCAAAGCTTAAAGGCTTAGGGAAAGAAACAGTTATCAAAATGGCCCACCCTTGAGTTTCCAATAGACACAGTAATCATGTAACACAGCAGCTTGCGGACTATGCCATGGTTTGGCTATTGATGACATATTTTTGGCCTAAGATGTGGTGCTTAATGACTGACAAAGTGTGTTTAGTGCCCTTGTACAAAGGCAAGGGAAACAAAACTGAATGTTTGAATTATAGAGGTATGTACAAGTCAGCTTAGTATGCATGGTGAGGTGTACAGGAGAGTCATGACTGAAAGGTTTGATGATATGCACATAATAACTGTTTGGGGAGTAGTGTGGTTTCAGGAGGTTAAATGATGTGTGGACCAAGTGTTTGATTTGAAGAGTATGTGTAAGAAATACTTAGAGAAAGAGAGAGAGAGACTGGCTAGTATGTAGCATTTATGGATTTGGAGAAAGCATGAGATAAGTTAACTTATGCCTTATAGAAGGTGCTGTCGATATCAGGGGTAAAAGGTAATTTAGAAAATGCACTGCGAAGTTTTTAATATAAGAGTAAGGCATATGTGTGAGTAAGAAGGGAGGATGGTGAGTAGTTTTTGGTGAAAGTTGTGTGATGTCACTATGGCACTTTAATCAGCTCATGGACAGGGTGTATGGTGAATTAGGTTGATCTAAAGGCCTTGGAGAAAGTGGCAGGTACATAGTAAACTGAGGTTGTTTGGTGGCAGACCCATGAGAAATACTCCAGAAGTTTTTTGTATTGTTAGGGAGAGTATGTGAAAGAAGAAAGTTGAAAGTAAATGTAATTTAAACAAAGTTAAAGTGCAGCAGGGGAATGAGACAGGATAGTTTAAGGATCAGTACAATAAAATATTGCTCTTGCCTGTCCATCCATAGTAAGTAATCACAGTGAAGAAGGTGCTAAACATACTATGACTAACCTCTAGACACAATTGCCAATAATTCATCCATATCCTTGGCAGGAGAGAAATTGCAGACACCTGAGGTGAAATATACTTGGGAACATATTTGAATGTTGAGTGGGAAGACTGTGCTAGCAATATGGAAGGTGTGGAGAGGAAAGATGACAGGATAAGCAGTTATACCACTGAACAGTGCCATCTGCCATTTAGGGTGTGACTGCCAGCCAGGGAGGGATTGGTGGTGGTGTGAGAGTGTAGAGTAGTGAGGAAGGGAGGTGGAAGGAGAGATGGTGGAAAGGGAGGGTGTAATGGCCAGGGATGGAGATGAGGGAGGATTTGGTAGCCAGGGAGGGAGTGGTGGTGGTGAAAAGCAAGGGAGTAAGGGCCCAAATCACTTTAAAAAGTTATAATGTTGAGGAAGTGGAAAGTGTTATTCATCCTGGAATGGACATGACAACAGATGGAACCAGGAATTCAAGGGTATCTTAGAGATTGTGGAAAGCATGGAATGTAAGGGCAGAGATAGATATATTTGCAGGTATAGCAGTTGGTTATATATATGTAAATTTTGGGTCTTGAACACAAAAAAGAAATATAGGGGATTAATGTACTGGAAATTAATTGTACTCATTGTACTAGGACAAAATGTGGTGTAACTGTGTGAGAAATATCAGTGTCAGGGAGAGGTGCAGTATTAGGGCAGTTTGATTGAGAGGGCTGACCTGGTTGTATCGGTATGGTTCTGGCATTTGGAGAAGATAATTATAGACTGACAGAGAGAATCTGTACGATAAAAGTGGAGGGAGCAAGGGGGAAGGGGTTGATTGAGGAAGATATGGGAGAAAGTGGTATGCTGTCATTGGGTTAATCAAGGGGTATGAGACAGTCAAGGTAACTCATGGAAACATTTGAGGGGCTTGGCTATTGATAGCATTCTGGGTTTTGTATGTCAAACATTACAGCTAGAGATTGGATATGTGCAAATTGGGCCTCCTTATTCTTGATGTTACCTCAATAAAGTTGGAGAGGCAGATTGGTATTGCAAATAATTGGTTACTAACTATTTCAGGTGTTTAAGCCTTGTATTGCAACACTAGAAATATTTGTCCAAGAATTTTGCTTGTTGGTAAGATTTCATTTTCCAGAAACTCTCGAGATTTTTGAATAGGCATTAAACATCATTGCTGTACAAGGTTATCTGTGTAGTGAAGAGAGTATTGAAAGTATGGATTGTTGTTTTGTACTTTAAAGCAACAAACATTTCAGAAAGGTGAGCTGAAGTAAGTTTTAGATATTTCATTTTTCATAAAATGAAATTTACCCATGCAGAACAGATGTGCTTATTTGTTGGTGAGGTTAAGAGGAGGACCTCTCGTCCTGGCAGTGCAAAAATTTGTAATGTTTCAGACAACTTTACTAATGGGTTTACAGTTTATTCATTTAGACACCATCTTGTATTGAATAGAATAAAGAGAGGTGCATGAAGAGATACAGAGTTAAAAGGATCTTTGAGGAAGGGTAGACATATGGGGAGGTAGAAGGATGAAATGAACACTTGGCTGTCATGGTTTGAACATTGTGTGTAATTGGCTTAATGAATATTGTGTGTAATTGGCATACATTATATAGACCAAGTTAGTGCTGTGGTACATAGGGAGGGTGGGTGACGTTAGTAGTCTGAACTAGAGCATGTAAAGTGATTAAGGTAAAGGTGAGTGATATGGAGAGTTTGTCTTTTAATGGTGCTGTATGATTTTGGAATATTATGTATGACAGCTAGAGGTTGGATGCATCCAAGTGAGGCTGTTGTTTGTTTGTTTCTGACAGTGTCTTATGAAACTGGAGAAGGGTAGTTAGGTATAAAATACCTCCCATGTATATGGGATAGATCATGCATACAACCCCCTCATTCTTTCACTCATCCTCAACTCTTACTCATTGTGCAGATTGGAATAAAGGCATCTACACTGATTTGTACTTCATAATATTTTACTCAGCACTCAAGATACATTCATATCTGTTCACTCGTCTCAATTGTCACAGGATGCTTCCATTACACATGATCAGAAATCTTTTTCTCTTGTCTTCAGTCATGTTCCTCAGCCCCTAATTTGCTTCTTATTCTACATGGCTTTACCATCTTTACAGACTAGTTTTAATAACCTTGAATCTCAAGTTTTCCATTTCTTTTTCAGGCCTGCCCGGCGTGGATCTCCAAGGTAAAGATTATTAATATAAATGCAAAAATGCAATTAACTGGTGAATATGTTGCAGTGGCAAAATACTTAGATATTGGTTTGGCATGGAGGTATTATTAAGGAAACAAGTTTAGCATTGTTTCCTTCAAGTACATTTTATGTTTTTTGTAGAATTATATGCAGTCAGCAAATTTTTCCTTGTTATTGCTCTTGCTGCCAGCAGTGAACTAAGTTTTCATAATTCTTTATCTAATGTTTGATTCTGACATTACTGCTTCTGTTAAGGTAGAGAATGTTGCTTGGTAGGGGTTATATGCCATTTACAAGACTTCTTTACACTATACTGAATTTTACCATATTTTATGTGGAGGGTTAGTCCAGAGTCATCATAATGCATGAAAAATTCATGTGCGAGACCAGGCATGATTCATTTATAAGTCAAAGGTTCAGATGTGAGCCCAGGCATGGTTGAAATATTGTCATCAGTGATGTCTGGATAACTAGTCCCTATCAGATTCAAACAATAGATAAGACAAACTGTTCTCTACAGTAAGGATACCACCCTACTGAAGTGGGATATTACAATGGTGTAGGTTTCTTTGATAAACCGAAATAAACTTATCTTTTGATATGAAAAGGTTGCATAGACCCTAGGGTGTTAGTTTCCTGTAAGGGAACTTTAACAAACATGTAAATTATATATCATTGCCTTATAGAAAGGTATCCAGGAAGCTTTTTCTTTATTACAGATATGATGATTATCGTCGCAGAAGTGAATCACCATCATTCAAGAGACGTTCACGTTCCAGGTCATAAGAGCAGGTAAACCTCAATTAAAACATATTATGCAATACTCATTGAGCTTTACCTTTTGCAAATGTTGGATTGAAGTGTGATGTTTGTAAGGGTTAGTTGAAGCATGATGTAATTAAGTGTAAGCATGATGTATGTGAGGGTTGGTTGAAGCATGTAAATAAATGTTGTTGGACTTTGATATCCAAACATTGGCAGAAGAGCCACTGAAGTGGAGTATGCACTGTCAGCAGCAGTGAAAATATAAGATAGGTAATGGTTGGTGTAATACGTGTGTTCATGTTGACACTACTGCTTACAATGTACCATAGGTCAAATTAAGCCATAATCAAACTTCTGAGTAGTGTTTTGAATTATGTTTATGTATGCATTGTGATCATTTATAACTGTATGAAGAGAATTTAGTCAGGAAAGTGGATTTTAGAAGCATGCTGCTTTGAAGTATGTTTCATCAGTCATTTCAAAATGTCAGAGTTATTTTTGAGATGGTAAAGATGTGATGTATTTTATTTGTGCTTTTAAAACTTCATACAAGTAGTTTAGAGATATTAAAAGCTTGTTTAATGGGTTAAGTGGTATAGGAATTAAGAAAAAGGGGTTTTGATTTGTTTAGACTTCTCAGTAGTGGGGCATGTTTGAGCTAAGAACTCATAGCTTCCTTCTGTTTAAATTAGGTATTGCTGGGCCACAGATTACAGCTAAAACTTGAGAATTAATAGTAATTAATTAAGTATTGTCATTGCCTTGGCCAATCATAGAATAGCAGTTACCTGAAACTTGTGCCGTTTCCATTTATATAATATTGTTAGTTGCATTTGCTTATGTTTTATTGCTAACTTTTTAAATAGTCCAGGCAAAGAGGGACAAATGTTTTCTGTGTTTGAGATCTTTCTGTTTTTTAATAACTTGGAGAATAACTAGAATTATTCAGAGCCAGAATAAACAGATACCTGGAGGTGGAGAAGGCAGTGAATGGAACCAAATGTTCAAGCTTTAAATCTTTTCACCATGTTTTATACTTTTTCTTTTCTTGCAGGAGCCAGCTCTCGAACAAAGGAAGCATCTTCTTACGACTCTGGACCTAAATTTTTAATTGGGGTTGTACGATGTGTGCTTCAGGCCTGTGCCCTTTTGCTTAAGTGACCAGTCACTTAAATGAACCCCAGAAATTTGATTACTTTCATAATTGTCATTAGCTTAAATTTCAATGGCATAAAAAGTGCTTTTGTATTTTTATTATTTTCACATATGATATTTACCTATGTAATTGTGTATCTGCCTTTTGTCGAGGTTGTTTGCTAGCCCCAGAAATTGATAATTTCATTGTGTGTCTGATTGCTGACTTCATATGTAAAACAAAGAATCTCTTGTTAAATTCATTTTCAGCTCATTATTATCAAAAGTTTTTAAAGGCTTGTATGAATGTATGTATGTATGTCTGTATGTGTGTGACTGATAATTTTCTCAGTAGTTCTTTGAAATTTAGTTAAGTGATTAAGAATTGGTATAAAGTAATTGGTAAAGTTTGGGGTGTTTCTTTGTAGAATAAGGAAATTGAACATTAAAGTTTCACAAATATTACATCAGTCTTTTCATTATCATGTTTAATATTTAGATATTTTCAAGGTTACATTTTGCAAGTATCATGTATCATTAACAACAGCTTACCAGAAATTATCTGCTTCAGAAGAGATTCAGGTGCATTAACCCAAGTAGGCAGAATAAATCTCAATTTGCATATGCTGAAATAAGCAGTTGATCAGCCAGAATTTGACATTTTATTTCTTCACATATTCTGCAATCAGCAGGTGTACCCTATTCACTTGGATCTGATAGCTGGGTGGACACAATGCTTATCTGGTATTGGTGGACACAAACAGGTGAATGGTGTGCGTCACTTTGGTTACCAGATGACAATGATTGGCCGCTGTGGGAACATCAGCCAGAGGGTAGCGATCTGGCACCAGTTTGGCTGCATTAATAGCCTAGCACACTTTTTATTGCTATCTTTTGGTTTACTTATAGTTAGACAAGTCAAGGAACTGCAATAATTAGGATAAATTTCAAATGTTTCTTTTTATTTTATGAATATCATACGTAACTACTGCTAGTTATGACTTGAAGATTTGACAGTTGTTATAACACTTCTCTGGCTCTTCCACCTGGTTTGTAAATGCCGTACCTTACCTGTTCATGACACATGTCATTCTTTTACATCATACTACTAAAGTTAGAAATGAAACAGCCTGTAGTCTCTATTAGTTTATTTTTCAAGCTAAATCTGAATCCATATGATAGTTTACCTGCCATTCAGAAAACACACACACAAGAGATATTGATCCTGAGCAAATATTATAATTGGGTATCAGTACTGATATCTTTCAAAGAATTTTCAATTATATAATAAAAGGTTTTCATGATATCACACTGGAGTAAGGTGTGAAATAAACAACCACAAACTTTCAAGTAATGGGGAGTAAGTTGCAGTGTCGACAGAATTTGGCAAGTGCCACTTTAGTTTCCCGCCTTGTAGCTGTTTGCCCTTTCTTCATTTTCAAACATTTTCTCAGCCAGAAATAAAAAAAAATAAGAGGTGGTATATCATATCAGGAACAGTAGTTGATTGATCTTTTATCTCCCAAAATATAGTGACTTCTGCTTGATGCAAGCAGCACTGTGGGGAATAAATATGAAAAATATCAAACTAACGATCAAAAAGCGCATGTAATGTGCTGGTGCTAGATGCAAGCCCTTTGAGTCATGTAAAATAAAGCCAGATACAAATGATATACAAAAAACTATGTTAACTGGCAAATAATATTATCTATAGAATAATGAAAATTGGCAGCTAACCAATATTTACAGTTATACAAGTCCATACTGTTAGCAACATTGCATTATAAAAACAACTACATGCCTGCATTTACTTCAAACGTCACTCATCATCATTTTACAAAACTTTATAATTAACTTTAATATTCTTTGCTAACCGTGAACTTTTTAAGCAAATTTTTTATTTCTTTAGCTTCAGAAATTATTCCATATTTAAACTGGCTGCTTACATGCAAAAAACTTACAAATATATGTGTTAAAATAAGAAGAGCTGTAGATTTACCATGCTCCTCTGTGTTGCATTAACCAATGAGCAGCCTTAATTCAAATGTTTCTTGGCTCCAGCTATCAGAGTTGAGTCAACAGGGTATAGTAGTTGGTAGGCAGCCACCGACCAGGGAGTTATATCATCAGTACTACTTGTCTGGGTATCAGGAAGGCTAGAAAATGCTTCAAAGTGAGTCTGCACTTGGGTAGTTGCACTCCTCTGACCCAGGCAGCTGTCCTTTATGCCTCACCAACACGGACTGCAGGTATTCTGTCCACAAACATACATTTGACAATAATTTACTTGTGTAACTCATTCTTCATATTTGCAGTGTTAGAAGCAACAGATAAAAACAGTAGTAGGTAGGAACATTAGACAGGCATTAGGTAGAAGTATAAGTTGGAACATTTGGCAGGAAAATTAAGTAATCACATTAGGTACAAGTAGACAGTAGGTATATCAGGTTGGAGTCTCTTTTTAACTGTGTTAAGTTGCCCTGCAAATGGGCTGTTCAGGGTGAGACACTAAAGACTAAGAAGCAGCACGAGTTCAACAGTTATGGACACTTTTACATTGGCCACCCCCTTGATGGAGTTCCCGAGGGAGCAGACTTCAGAAATATGGATATTTGGTACAGTGTTGAAAATCTATGACAATCAAGAAAGTAGTAAAAATCTAGTGATGTTAGCGCAGTTCTGAAATTTTATTTCATGGTCTGAAACAAAATCTTAAAATTAAAAATCATGCAATGTCCTGATCATGAACACATCAAAATGAAGAAAGGTAAACCGTAAAGCAAATTATTATGAATTTAAAACCGATGTCTGTAAAAGTAATTCTGAGCATGAGCTAGCCTGAAATCAGATCAGTAGGACAAAAACCCTATAAAATATGCAGATAAAGTGACGATCTGGGAAAAGATCCAATCCAAAAATAAGACTTCTTCAGGAATGACCTTAAATAAATATCTTAAAGAAAGGATATGAAGCTTGCTCTGGGTTCATAAGATCAACAATGAAATGCACAGTTCCAGACAAGCCCTCGTACAGGCTATACGGGGAGTCTGGCGTTCGAGCCTGCCTAAATTCTCTTGAATAGATGAAGGAACAAAACTGCAGAGCACGGTGAAGGTGAATGGGATCTCTCGTTAACCGGTAAAGAGTGAGGAAAACATAACCACTGCCTGCAACGCCATGGCATATACCTGCAAGAGAATTTAAAAGTTATTAGATATAAAGTCCTCAAGAAAAGTACATCATATCTGCAGTGTTTGATGAACAAAGTTCACAGTACTGGATAAAACTATCTGCAGTAACCATTAAACTTTCTTTAAAGCAACAAACAAAATGAAAATCTTAGGAAATTTGGAAAATACCCATTCAGTAACTAAAAGTTTTGAATCATAAAGAAGCCAATAAACTATTTCCTTCAAAATGTACCAACAAATACACTTCACTTCTTCATCAGTGTTTATTGCATATTGCGTATGAATATATATGTACATATATTTTTTTTTTTTTTTTTCATACA
>JAYMFT010187048.1:0-11933 GCA_038088735.1 Panulirus argus
ATATATATATATAAAGTATTTTGGAGTACTGTGTTTGTGGCAATAATCACGATAATCAACACGACTTTCTCTAAAGTGAGCGTTGCAGCATCGCCCTGCTTGTTACTATAACTCATGCAAGGGCTGCCAGGCGGGTGCTACACAGTATCTCGCCGCACGTAGTGGATCACGGAAATTACGCAGTCTTATGACCAGTGGAATTCTGACCTTAACTAGTGTGCGTGCACGAGGACGTCGACCTCGGCCACTGGGTGTTCAATACTTTTCTCTGACGGGCAAAATATGCAAAGTATGTCTTACGTTATCGTGATTATAGTTTTTTTCCGAACTGTTGTAGGCGTTGAGGCATTTTGAAAAAAAAAAAAAAAAAAAGACTACAAACAATATTCAGTAAAGACGGAAGCTCGCCAGCCTATCTATATGCAATCAGAAAAAAATTAACTTTAGCAGTTCTGTTCTTTAAGAACTTGTCCCATCTGAAAGCATTATCCAGGTTCGCAGAGACATGCGGGAAATGAGGTGGAGGCAGGCCCCCTCCTCTGGCGTGACCCACCTCGCAAAGCGTGATCACTGTGGCAGCTTTCATGACTGAACAGCGTTCTGCCATTACAGTACAAATACTGGGAAAACTTTAACATGAATATTGAGCTTGGACTTAAAACTAATATTAGCTGTAGGAGAAAACCTGGAGGAGAGTAGAGGTTGAAAAGGGAGAGGGAAGGAGAGGAGGAAGAAGGAAATAAGATGGCAGAAAATGACTGGGGAAAAAGATGAAGTAAGAACAAAAGCAGCAACAGTCAACAATATATACAACATAAGCAGTAGCAACAGTTACAAAAAAGCAGTAACAATTACAGAAGCAGTAGTAACAGATACAAAACAGTAGTAATAGGTACAGAAGAAGCAACACTTACAAAAACGGCAGCAACCGTTACAGAAGCAGCAGGAATAGCAACAATATCAAAATTAGCAGCAGCAGTATGACAAAATAACAAGAAGAGTAGACAACGTAACAGTAACAAGAACAGCAGTAAGAATGACTGTAAACGCGGCAGCAGTAACGAGTGAAAGAAGCAACGGTAACACCTGCAGAAGACGTGGCAGAAACAATAACTGCAATAACAGGAGCAGCGACAACAAGAGAATATGCAGAGCCAGGGGCCATATCAGCGGCACCGCAGCAGCACCAGCGGCAATTACAGTAGCGGCAAAAGCAGGGGTGACGCGAGGAACAGCAGCAGTGACAACAGTAGCAGCAAATGCCGTTGCCAGCACCGCCCTTCCCACCGTGAGCAACCATTACTGGTGACATCCACTGGTGTCTGGCACCAAGATCCTAACGTGGTCCAAAGGATTGAATGTCTCCAGAAGAAGCCTTAACTTGTAATACACAGTGATGCTCCTCCAGGAAGGTGGTTTTTGGACGTTGCCAAATTCTGGCGCGAGAAACACTGAAGACCAACATCACTCCAACTTACGGAAGTGCCCAGGGAGCTCCGTAACCTTATATTTCATTTCCAACAGAGATACAAAACAGAATTATTATTGTATTCCACTGAAAAGAAACAATGGCGTCGGTGTGTCCTGAGCCTCCGCACCCGGGCGGACAAGTTAAGACCACAACAAATTTGGGCGTTACGAAGCTAACACCAAATGGCATCGTCATTCAACACTTTTGTTATCTGTGAAACACACAAGCGCCGTCTACTGTTGCACTTTGGTGATTCTTCAACTCCATTCCTTTGTCTAGGAAGCAAAGCTTCTCTCTTGTGATATGAAGAATTGACAAGAAAAGAAAAAATAAATTTGATATCGGGTTTCTGAGATACATTCTCATTTCTGACAAATAGACGTTAATTGTTTTGGTTGGTGAAGGCCGGATGGTAACCACGGCAAACAAACATACGTAAGTTTACGATAAAAAAAAAAAAGAAATGGCCATATCTTCAAACTTGAAAATTCCTCCAAAAACTTAAAAGATTTCAGTTCTTACACGATTCTATCAGATCTTCTAGTAACTGGTATATGGACGTAAAAATCAGAAAAGTGTACAGCTGATACTATTTATAATATATATGATTACGACATAAAAAATAAAGTCCCACTGTAATTGTCTCTTACGGAACCTGACAAAATATTCAAACAAATCCAACATCAATCGTAAATTGTTCTAAATTTTCAAAATCTGTCCGGTTGTTTACTTATACTTTGCCATAGAAAAAAAAAACTGTCATGAATAGATCGACCGAAGGACGCATATGACCCAAAGACAATACTAAAATCTGCAAAGGCTTCAAATAAAACACACACACACACACACACACACACACAAAGATCAGCGAGGAAAACAGAGTGAGAGGAGATAATTGTGGTAACTACACATACCTAAACAATATCTTTCAGAACAGGAAACAAGAGTGTTGTAGGCAAGGCAGACATGCATCACATTTATGGCACGCTTTGTCAAATCTACAGTAACGAAGAAGAAACATGTTGCAAATAAAGAGAGAGAGATTAAGTTCAATATAAAATGTCAAAAAGAAAGACAGCTTCACGTGGGGGAGATACAGGGGCAGTGAGTCAGGCAGCATTTGAAATATATAATAGAGCAAGGAGTGAATAGAGCAGGATAAGAAAGGAGGAACAGAGTAAGTTTGAAAAGAAAATTGAGGACAAGGAAGGATATAACCCAAAACTTTTCCATAAACTCATCAGAAGTTAATTGTCAGTTAAAGAGCAGCTAGTCAAGCTGAGGAACATAGGCATAAGAGTTGTAGAGGATGAGGCACAGATATGCCGAGATGAATGACAAGTTCAAAGGCGTTTTCACAGTGGAAACCAATAGAGCCCTAACACTACAGATGGAATGCGGAGGATGTCCTGAAAAGCGTTAAAACAGAAAAGACACGGGCAGACTGCTAATGGGTCTTGACCCGTAAAATGCTTATGGTCCTTGATGACGTTTCCCCATTTACGCTAAAGAAGAATGTACATACGCTCGACAAGCCGCCAAAAATATTCAACACGTGGCGGGAGGAAGGTACGGTGCCAAAAGAGTGGAAGAGGACTAACGTCACGCCCCTCTCTAAGAAAAGAGAACATGAAGTTACAATAAATTACAGACCAGTCTCTCTAATGAGTGAGGTCTGTAAAACACTAGAAAATATAGTCAGAAAGTAAATGATGACTACATGTATTGGAGAAACTACACATGAGGGAGAACACGGATTCAGGGAAGGGAAGTCTTGCATGACAAATCTCAAAAGACATCTATGAGAGAGTGAGCTCAGATCTAGACCATAGAGAAGGATGGGTCGACTGTGTGTATTTGGACGACCAAAAGTCATTCGATCCTGTACCTCAGGTGGGCGTTGGCATAAAGAATCTGTTTCTTCAGATAGGAATAGGGACAGTCTTCAGGTGGACTGGCAATTACTGAGTCAACTGATGGAAGGTGTGGACACTACGATGGAAAATGTACACAAAGTGATGGAAGGTGTGAACACTGTGTGAAAGACGTGGGTACAGATGGAGAGTGTCACACTTATAGCGAGTGTCATACTAAAAGAAAGTGTGAACATTGATGGAAGGTGTA
Organism: Panulirus argus; assembly: GCA_038088735.1. Taxonomy (NCBI): domain Eukaryota; kingdom Metazoa; phylum Arthropoda; class Malacostraca; order Decapoda; family Palinuridae; genus Panulirus; species Panulirus argus. The sequence goes on from JAYMFT010187048.1 coordinate 3,596, forward strand.
GGCAGTGACGGAAGGTGTGGACACTGCGATGGAAGGTTTACACACTGTGATGGAAAGTGAGGGCAGACAAGGTCGGGACTCTAGGGCACTAAGTAAGGCCGACTTTAAAATAGGAGAGAGTGAGGACATAGGGCGCAGCACGGGGAGTGAAGTTCGGTAGGACACGTTGGATTATTAGGCCTGAGAGATCCTTGGCATGGGCCTGGCCTGGCCTGGCCGGTCAATACCTCCTGACCGGCGAGCGGACACCAGTGCGGCGCTGCCTCGCTACAAACCGACTCTCTCAGAGAAGACGGATCCATAAACAGAACGTAATGGCTGAATCCATACAGCAGCACACACACGAATGTATTTTAGGTTTTCATGCAAACTATGGGGCGGCCACAGCGCTCAGGAAGCCAGCCACGTTCACTGGGTTGGACTACAGGTCAAGGAAGTGTGGTTATGTTGTGTCTTTCTAAGTTGCGTGCATGACAACTGAGGATTAAGGATTCAGCATTTTCACCATAAAAGTTGTCATTTGGGTATGAGGGGTCTTGTGATGACGTGAATCTGTGTCTTTAATGTTGGAGAGATGGGCGGTGTCCAGGACGTAGACGAAAGGTATAAGGAGTGTAATTTCAGATGACCCTATGTCTCGTGGGGTGGAGGGGTTTAGAACTGGATCGGAAAAGCGGTTGTCTAGTGCCTGTCAAGTCAGTATTGTGTGTACATTTTGGTCAATATGTTTGTTTGGGGGAGAAAGAATCTGCGTGTATAAGTTGCTGAAGTGTGAAGCAAGAATGTTTTTTTTATTTCTACTTAGGTGGCTATTAAGTGGCATGGGTGGGAGGGTTCGAGTGTTGTTTGCAAAGGACTTAGTGCCAAGCATACTGAGGTATGATTGTATTGGTAGTGCTTTTGTTTCGCTGCGTAGGTGCTGAATGTTTTGGTTGCTAGGCAGCCAGCGATTGATGTGAGCGCTCTGCTGTGCGTAGTTTGTAGCTTTGTTATATTTGCCTTTGAACGGATGGAGAACCAGGCATGTAAGGCGTTGTATTGTATGAAGCAGGTGACATATTTGTAGAGGATAAGAAGTGATTCCTTTTTCTTGTCCTAAAGTGAACACAGACAGACATACACACACAACATAGGAAAAAAGTGCACGGAGATAATGATACCATATAATCCTCTTATGAATTTTAACGATCAAGATCAAATATACAATGATAACAACGAAGGAAAAATCAGAGTGATACATGAAGCAGTAAAACATGCGTTTGTCAAAGTAGGGTACTCAGCGATAACAGGTGATTTCAACTGAAAAAGAAACAGATTGGAGGAAGTTGGATTAAGGAATCCTGGAGACACAATTTCTTTGAGTGTGTACCGGAATATTTCCTATACCAGCATGTCAGTGTACACACCTTATTTGTACCCAAAGTAGCATGGATGTTGATAATATTCATATGAGTACAACAACCCGAAAAGGTGATCATGTATTGCTTTAGTCTGATTATAGAGTAAACAAGGAAGGTAAACACAGAGAAAGACGAGTTACATATGACACAATCGTAAACACTAAACAGAACTAAACAATTTCCGTCGAGCAGGATTTTTGAAAAAAAAATAAAATAAAATCCTGGTCATGTTAACGGCGAGAGACTGCCTTGCTTACTCTAGCGTCATCCGTAAAGGACGGTATTCACGGAAACAGTATTGTTTCTAGTCTCAGTTTACCAATCCAGTCTATTTAAGCGCCCATTTCATTAACTGGAGACTAAGTTTCTACCGGATGTCCATCTGTCTTTAATGTTTTGTTTACAGTAGTTCCTTAAACTAGAGTAGGAAATTCCAATAACTTCTAACTTTCCTGCCCACGGATTCTGATGGCTTTCTCGCTTCCCACAAACGGCACAAAATTCCTCAGTGTAACTTTGTACTGTATAATTACAGCCCTCAGTATCAATGGACTCTCTGATCTAAAAACTCTGTAAGTGATAAACTACTAAGTATATAAAGATAGTTATATCAATATGATAGTCACCAATGAACATTTCTTTCTAAGCCAGAGGCCGGAAAAAATGTTAGAACAGATGTAAAGAAGTACTTTTATAGTATATGAGTAGTGGATGAATGGAATAATTTGAGTAATAAAATACTGAATGCGAACAACACACCGAAATTTAAAAAGTCGTATGATAAAAAAAAAGTTCAAGAGACGGGGCCCCACGAGCGCAGAACTCCCTCCCAGTACCGAAAAAAATAGGTACATAACTACAGCCCACACACAAAGAGACCCCAGCCACCGTCTCGTACCGTCTGTCCACACCAACCACCATGACCGACCTACGCAGATCAAAAGGGCGGCCAACATGCCCACGGCTCTGGAACACTGCCACATTTTTCGTCACCAATAGAGACAAACATACTAGTCAACATGGAGCGTATGCAATGAAAGATATATGATAAAAGACTTAAGGACATAAAGGTTTAAATACATAACGACATTATTATCACTAGAAACATAGCTATCAATACTTGCTTATAAACCCAGGTAATTCACTAGCTGTTGGACTGAGACAGTGAAATTAGATGGTCAATTTCCCTAGAGTTTATCAGGACGAACAGAGAACACACCAAAACCTGTCTTATTTTGACTTATTCTGGACGACAGTCTTCTTCCGGTCTGCCCGTCCCTGAAACTTAATCAAAAACATGTAAGAAAAAGATTACGACGGCTGGGGAGGGGGGCAGGGGAGATTGCAGTTATTACTAAAGATAAATTTCCCAACACTGGCTGTGCTAAACTGCTGCAAGAAAAAGAAGAAAGGTTATGCAGAACATCGAGAAGACATTTCAACTACTGACAATGAACGCATATTCAGATCATGGTTCCATATGCATCTTGCCATCCCTGGTTAGCTCAACGAGGAACTTAAGATGACAGTTACACTTATATGACATATGGCAGCTCTTAGGCAGATAATACCAGAATGACATTGACCTCTTGTTGCACCTACGACCAATGCATATGATGGCATGGCCTTTAACCTGATCCTTAAGGGTCAGGCCAAAGGCCAAGCAGTCATAGTCAAAGATCGAACCCTCGTGCACATGGGAGTAATATAGGTGTGTGATGCATGGGTTAGTAACCAGCGTCGGCCAATTCCCCAGGCGCCTGGCCTTCACATCAGTAGGTAGGAACCACGAGGCCATCAGCCACCTCGTCCACAGGGAGCCCGGTATAACACATAGTCGCCTTCACTGTCAACAGGGTTCTTAGCATCGGGAAGGATCTACCAACAACACTTGTGGAAAGCAACATCATAGGTACGTTTAAGAAAACACTTAACAAACACTTTGCTTTAAGTCCGCGACTGACACTTAACTGCTCCTTCTGCGTAACACTTAAAGGATCATGAGTACTTCTCCTTTAGTCATCTGTTTATTTGTCTACTCTTGTGTTTCTGATCTCCTCCATTTTCACAAGCAGACCCGAAAGAACCCAGTAGTCTGCTGATGACGCTGTTTGTGTTCCTGTGTAAGTTATCCCACCTACTCTTTACTCTCAATACACAATCTCGTTTTACTTCTTCACTAATACATCTCATCCTGTTAACTCGTATCATACTCTTACTCCTGTGTAATTAACTCATCTGTGAAGTGCTCACGTGTGCTGCCCTGCCTTTCACTACCCACCTCTCACCCTAATTGTGCTGCCCTGCCTCTCACTACCCACCTCTCGCCCCACTTCTCTCTCTCTCCACCAAAAACAAAGCAGGAGTGCCAAATTGCGTGGCTAAAAACAACCGCTCTCGACAAGTGGGTGGAGCTGCAGTCGGCACGACAACCACTCTTCATGAGCCACTCAAACATGCGACTCCTCCCCTCGCCTCTCACTGCATCAACTTATGTACATTCTGTATATCTTTATATCAAACTACTACTATTACTACTGCTGCTGCTGCTACTACTACTACTACTACTACTACTACTAATAATAATAATAATAATAATAATAATAATAATAATAATAATAATAATCATAATAATAATAATATTAATGACAATAATGATATTACTATTATTCTTCATTCCATACTTGATCGCTGTTTCCCGCGTTGGTGAGGTAGCGCCATAAACAGACAAAGAAAAGCTGCAAGCGCTCCCATCCATTCTCTAGCTGCCATGTGTAATGCACCGAAACCACAGCTCCCTATCCACAACCAGGCCCCACAAGCCTTTCCATGGTTTACCCCGGACGCTTCACTGACAGCACGTCAGTCCCAGAATACCACATCGTTCCAATTGACTCTATTCCGTGCACGCATTTCACCCTCCTGCATGTAAAGACCCAGATCAATCAATTTCATTTTCACTCCATGCTTCTATCTCCAATTTGCTCACTCGTTCTCCTTGTTCCCTCCACTTCTGACACTTACAACCTTTCCTCATTCAATCTCTCCATATGTCCAAGCCAGTTCAACACACCCTCTTCAGCTTTCTCAGTCACACTCATTTCAAACCGTTCATCTCTCTTACTCTTTCATTACTTACTTGATCAAACCACCTCACACCACATATTGTCCGCAAAAAGTTTCATTTCCAACACATCCACCCTTCTCCGCACAGACTCATCTACAGCCCATGCCTTGCATCCATATAATATTGTTGGGATTACTACACCTTCAAAAATACCCATTTTTACCCTACCAGATAAGGATTTCTTTCTACGCACTTTTCAGCGCTCCCAGAACCTTCGCCCCCTCAGCCATCCTATGACTCACATCGGTTTCCATGGTTTCATTCGCTACCATGTCCACTTCCAGATATCTAAAACACTTCACTTCCTCTACATTTTCTCCAACAAACTCAAACCCCAATTAACCTCTCTCTCAACCCTGCTGAACCTAATAACCTTGCTTTTGTTCACATTCAATCTCAACTTCCTCCTTTCACACACTTTTCCAAGTTCATTCAAAACTGCAGAGTCTCACTAGAATCTGCCTCTTGTGCTATATCATCAGCAAACAACAACTGACTCACTTCTCAGGCCCTCTCATCCCCTACAGATTGCATATTCGCCCCTCTTTCCAAGATTGTCGCATTTATCTCCCTCACCAACCCATCCATAAACAAGTTATTACTACTTCTAGCAGTTTTTCTCCCGTTCCGTATATTCTTAAGACCTTCCACAAGGCATTTCTCTCCATGCTATCATATGTTTTCTCCAGATACATAAATACCTTGTGAGAATCCACTGTTTCCCTAAGTACTTCTCAGACAGATTATTTAAAGCAAACACCTGATCCACACAACCTCTACCAATCTGATGCTCTGTACATGACCTCAGCCTCTCAATCAATACCCTTCCATACAACTTACCAGGTATGCTCAACAAACTTATACTTATGTAGTTTGAACACTCGCCTTGTCCCTCTTGTCTTTATACAATTGCACTTTACATGCATTTCGCCAAACCTCAGGCACCTCACCAAGATCTATACATTCAATGAAAATAAAAAAAAAAAAAACGATTAACAACACAGTCACCCCCTTTCTTAATATTCAACTGCAATACCATCCACTCCAGCCGCATTACTACATTTCATCTTACGTTAGGTTTTCGCCACCTCTTTTCTCTTCATTTTACACTCAACCTTTCCTGATATTTCTTCACACAAGTCTCGTCCCAAGGTCACTTACTCTCACCTCTCTCTTCTCACCGATTTTGTTTCTTTTTTTCCAAAAACCTCTACAAATCTTCACCCTCGGCTCCACAAGATAGTGATCAGACATCCGATCAGCTTCCCCTCTCAGCACATTTACATCCAAAAGTATCTCTTTTACACGCCGTCAATTAATATGCAATCCAATAATGCCCACTGACCATCTCTCCTATTCACATACGTATACCTGTTATGTCCCTCTTTTCAAACCAGGTATTCTCAATCACCACTCCTTCTTCAGCACACAACTCGACAAGCTGTTCACCATTTCAATTCATAATACTGATTATCCCGTTCTCTCTCTCTCTCTCTCTCTCTCTCTCTCTCTCTCTCTCTCTCTCTCTCTCTCTCCATCACAATCTCAACTGCCACATTACTCACCTTCACATTCAAGTCAACAAATCACTACTACCCGGTCTCTTGCATCAGACCTGCTGACACACTCGCCCAGCTGCTACCAAAACATGTACCTCTCATGATCTTTCTTTTCATGGCTAGGTGCATAAGTGCTAATCATCACCAATCTCTCGCTACCCACTTTCATTTTTACCTACATCAGTCAAGAATTCATTTCCTTACACTCTTTCACACACTACCACAACTCCTGCTTCAAGAGTAGTGCTATTCCTTTCTTAGCTCTTGTCCTCGCACTAACCCCTGACTTTACTCCAAATACACTTCAAAACATTTCTTCCCCTCTATCCTTGAACTGTGTTTCACTCAGAGCCAGAACATCCAGGTTTCTTTCCTCAAACATACTACCTGTCTTTCCACTCTTCCCATCTTTGTTACACCCACACACATTTCGACACTCCTTTCTTGGTTCCTTCTTGTATTCCGTCGTTTAGAAATTGAAGTAAAATAAGGAAACTCCCCCACCCCTTATCATCATTACTATATAATCCAAGATCTCGCTCTCCTGAGGCTCCTGCAGCTCCAAGATAGCGTTACAATCATGCGAAGGGAAGGCTGGGACTCCTCTGGAGTAAGAAGTTAGTCGATGAGACTGAACTGCGATGGTACAACCTCGTTGAAGGTGACTTTTCATTTGCGACACAACCACAAGCAGGCGAAGTCCGGTAACGCCTACCCTGGCAAATACTACATTTATTCATTCATTCGTAATTACTCAAGAACCCCTTTCTAGGCTTCTGCACCAAAAGGCTGCTTCCAGTAGCAAGTGGTATGTGGACTTTGCAGTGAGAAGTTTCTTTGACGTTATACACTCGCGGTGTTACCTCATGCAGGCGGAGTCCAGTAATACAGGACGGAACAGGCTTGAAGGTAAGGAGTTTGTGTGTGTGTGTGTGTGTGTGTGTGTGTGTGTGTGTGTGTGTGTGTGTGTGTGTGTGTGTGTGTGTGTGTGTGTGTGCAAACATTAGGCTGGCCTCAGTGCGGCCTTCGTCGCCAGGGTTATGAACCATGATAGCTTGCTGTCATCTCACGCCTCATTCACGCATCTAGAGATTACTGATTAAGGATATTAATTCAAAATTGTTTAGTTCGGAGTAAATAAAACTTCAGATTGTAAGAACAATGAAAGTGACAATTAATGTAACAAAAAATGTATCGAGTATGGGAAAGTGAAAAAGTGAATTAGTGTAGTAATTAACCAAGGAAACTGAAATAACTGCCTTGGTATTGCAACAAATGGCATCCTACACTACGCAAAACAAAGCTGGCGGGGTCAGTGAACATCAGGCCAGCACAGAGACACGACATTTTGCCTAAACTCGAGGGGGTATAATGCTAACATCTACCACAATCACGGTAAGCCATAGCTCGCTCTGTTACACAGGAGGTCTTTATAAAGTGTGCAAGGCTCGTCCTCTTGTAAAGGTAACGAGCCAATAGTATGTTTACAAGAGACACTGATAACTTCAGTTCCAACAGGCCAACAGTAAGGGTCGAACAACAGTAGGGGGCCGAGCGCCAGCAAGGCCCTAAAGAGAATCTTAGCAGTTTGTGGACAGAAACCGTGAGCTGTGCCAGGGATGTACGCCGAGCGCACCGCACTTAACATCAAACAGCAAACATAGGCTGACTTGACCTGGGAAACGTGGGCCGTCGCTCAGAAAAGACTGCCACACGCCCGCATCTTCGTGCATGTACAAACGGACTCCCACACGCCCGGATTCCCGTGGAGCTGGTCGACTACACAGCTAAGATTATATCTTAAGGATATGTGTAACCAGCTGATGCTCCCTTAGGTGAACTTTTAACACCAGAGACTAAGCAGAGCCGCTGGACAGTATAATGTTGTGCGTCAGGAATTACAGTGTACTGCTTGTTTTAAAGTTTAAGTGCATTAACTAAATTTTCCATTACATTTGTGAATTAGGATGCTTTAGTTATTCTTAGCAGGTGAGCTAGGATGTATGCCACATGATTTCTAACGTTCTAAGTACACTTAGATAAGAGTCTTCGCGACCTTTCCATTACCTACAGGAATGTGAGTGGTCACAGTATGCTTGGCAGTCTATTACCCTAGTTGGGTCGTTAATGTTTATATTAAGGGGTTTTACTTAAACCATGGCTTATGGGCCCCCGTGGCAATCTTAATTGATAATCACCATCATCAAGTAACTAATGCTTTTTTCCGTTATCTTTAGACCCCTAAATATATA
>JAYMFT010187059.1:0-11933 GCA_038088735.1 Panulirus argus
GGGTCTCAGGATGTAGACCGAAATTATACAGAACTCCTGTTTTTCTGTTTTTACTCTCCGAATAGTGGGTTTTTGTGTAATTGATAATAGTGACATTGCTATTTTTTGCTTCACTATATCATGGTATTAACTATCGGATATCATGAGAGGACGAGAAATATATACAGAACATTACAGCAGCACTAGGAATCTAAGCATTTCCAAAACAAACCTCCTCCAGTTGTTGCCTGCCTCGAGGCTTCAAAGATCCGACACGAGACATCGTCTTCTCTCATGTTTCCACACCTTTAAGATACTCCTCAACATTACCCATCCCTCCCCACCACATACAGATAGACTGCGTCTTTCAGAATGGAGTCAGACATTCAGCGAATTTCTGGCTTGGCAAAGAACGTCATAAATATACAAAGTCACTGGGTTGGTTGCCCGATACTGCTTCACGAATATTTTGGCCACGTCTGGAGAGGAACTGGTTTGATATGCTCAAATACAAATGATTAATACCAGATTTCTGCTCACGTGCCAAATGCTTTGATCGTTTGATGAATATTACAGACCTCCATATTTCATTCGGGCAATATACATAAGATGTGAATGATTACTTAGAGGTTTCTTAATGTTTCTCATGAATTTCTCAATGGCTAGTAAGAATATGGGAAATTTTACTTCTTTTCTACTTGTTCATTTATCTACATATTACTTATTGTTTGATTATGGACTTGTTATGAACTTCTTATTTACCTATTTATCCAGGTATTTGAATGATGGTAAATGTAATAACCCTTGACTCAGTTATGTGTGAAACTTGATATGTATGACAGCTCTTTACTCAGGTACAATGAAACTTGATACGTATGAAGATCTTGACTCATTTACGTATGAAACTTGATGCATATGACAGCTCTTGGATCAGTTACGTGTGATACTTGATTCCCATCACAGACTCGAGAGTCAGTGTTGTGGACGATCCCTTAGGCTGGACGTCCTGTGCACTGAATATTCAGGGAGCAGAACCCTTTCAGTTAGGATCAGCGAAGGATGCATGAAGCATCAGAACCTGAGGCGATGTATGTATGTAAGTGTCCACGCATCAGCGAGGGATAGAGGACAAGTATTTCCGTTGCAGCTTCTACAATTGCGATTGTCTCCAGTCCATTCGAAAATTTCTAGAAGGAATTAGAAGAGAAACCGAAAGAATCTCGAAATGCCACAAGCTTAAGACGTTCCCAGCAGCTTCCTTTGAAAAATCTTATCTTTTAGAAACACGAACTTTCAGAGACAAATGGAATCCCATGTTCCCTGAGGTCTCGGGAAGAGGAAATCCTCAAGCAACTCTGAGCTGAATCTACGGTTCCTGATGACCTGTAGGATGCGCAGCCGGGTACGGACCCGACACATCTTACTAGGTCCTCACAAGTGCTCTAACCACACAGGTCCACAGGTTTACAGCCAGCCGGCGACAGACTTACAGCTTGCAATTTACCGGCCAGATTAATGAGAACGATCTTTGTGGAATTACGAGGAGCGTGAAATAAGGTTTTGATGGCAGGGTTTGTGGCGTCGGTTGACCGGTGTGGCCAGACTGAAGGTGCAAAAGTGGCCATCCTTGTGGGGGGTAGGAATGGAAGTGGTGAGCTGGGGGGTGACTAAAGGAGAAGGGGTGATGGGGGAGACGGTGAGAGTGGAGGGGTGTGGTAGGGAGACGGTGAGAGTGGAGGGGTGTGGTGGGGAGACGGTGAGGGTGGAGAGGAGTGGTGGTGAGTCAGTGAGAGACAGTAAATGGTGAGGAAAACATAGAGGGGGAAGGGTAGCGCTAGGGAGAACGTAGAGAGGAGGAAAAGTGATACTGCAAGGAAGAAAACGAAGGGGAGGCGAAGAACTCTATAAGAGGAAAAGCAGAAGAGGACTGGAGGAGGAAGCAGAGGAGGGGAGGAGGAAGGAAGAGAGGAAGGGGAGGAGGGAGAATCATTAGAGAGATAAAAGAGCACCTAGGAGACCCTAGTTGGCCCAGGAGGCCCAGTAGGCCTAAAGAGCACAATAGGCCTGGAAGGCCCAGGAGGCACTGGAACCCCATATAATCCAGGAAGCCCAAAAAGCACAAGAGGAGTCCAGAAAGTTTAGGAGTTCCAGGAGGCATAGGGGTCCAGGAAGTTCAGGAGTTCCAGATGGTCCAGAAAGTCCATGAAGCCAAAGGAGACACAGTGGGTCCAGGGAGTCCAGAGACCCACGGGGTCCAGAAAGTCCAGGAGACATAGGGAGTCCAGAAACTTTACGATCCTAGAGAGTCCAGAAAGTCCTGGAAGTTCAGGTGAGTCACAGGAGATCCGGGAAGTCCAAGAGATGTCTAGGAGGCATTAGATGGTCCAGAAAGTTCAGGTCTACAAAGGCCTTTCGTGAAAAACATGTAAAAAAAATCAACAAAGTGGAAAAAAAGCAATGGAAACGAAAGAGGCGAAAAAGAGAAACGATAACGAACGAAGTGAAATAAACTCACGTGTTGAATGTGGACAACAGAATGCGGAGCGGAGTGCAAAGGATAAATAAGAGAAGTGGCATGGGCGGGAACGAGAAAGTGAGAGGGCATCGCAATACACACAGAGAGGAAGAGAGAAATAGCAGAAAATACTGAAGGAAGTGGGTGGGAGAACCAAAAAGAAAATACTAAGTCGATAATGGAAAATTGGAGAGATGTGATGTGGATACCAACGGCGTGCCTGATCGGGGGATAAATACCTCAAAAATGAAAAGAGAATCGTGGATCTTCCAGAGCAGACAAGACAACGGAAGAAGGAATGGCAGAAGAAAGGTGGAAGGAATATATATCTATATATATACAAACGGGAGTGAACTTCTGTCGCTTAAAGTACTGTACTATGGACTACGGTATGTAAATAAAGCGAACAAAGACATATAAGGATAAAGTAGTCGATGAACCGACAACGGTAAGGTAGTGTCCAGCACTGGCCATTCAAAGGTTCTCTGATCATTGTCTGCGTCGACCACAAAGATTTTGTGATAATTCGCTTCGTATTTATTGGGTATCTATCGGTAAGGGAAAGCATTTTAAGCCTTTTTTGTGGTTATTTCAAGTACAGAAGAGTTTCATTGTGGTATATTTCAATTTTCAAACAAAAAGTTTTTTGGGGTAAAAAAGATACTCTGAACTATTACCTGCAATCTTTGGTATTTTTCTCAGGAAAATAGATTTGCTTGTACACCTAAATATAAGGACTACGATACACACTGAATACGAATCTGAGGTTGAAATATTATTTAAGTAGACACACTTGATAGAACAGTACAAATTTTTACATTGGAGATAATGGCCAAAACAATGATGAATCGTGCAAAGAAGTGTCAGAGAATCACAACGAACACCAATGACTTACAAAGAACATTAAACAAATATAAGCGTACAGTCAAATACGCTGGGGCAATGTATACAAGCTATCTGTTAGTCAGCCTTGACGTTAATACCAGAACGTTTGGGTCACCAAAGGACAATTAATCAGACAGCATGTTTTGTTTAGTGAAGACAGAGAGAAATTTGGAGGATATGAAATGCGACATCTTCAACATGATGGCCGGATCAGAAGGCCAGAGTGTTCAGTGATGAGAATTATGCAACGTAGATGATGATGAAAGTGACGATGAGGCCATATATTACCATCATGAGGGAAGTGCAATTAGCCATGGATGTCGCGTGGGGATGCACCTAAACTCTCCAGCCTCAAACACCATTGAAGGTCGTCTCTTGGTGATCCACGACCCCCCCAGACATAAGTGGGATGTATGTGTGCACCTATGACCTTCCATAAAAAGCAGCCCAGCACTGGTGGCCAGCCAAGGCCAGGCTATGACTGGAGCTACCTTTTTTCCATGTTTCTCGTCTCTTTAGGTTTTATGAATATAATAAGAAAAGAACTACTAAGTTGCTCCTACCACAGTCTGGCCCAGCTGGTCTCCCGTTGAGCTAGGCTACGTCAGGTAGATGGTTGCGTTGAACCTCCTACGCGAAACTTGTGGCTGGAAGGTCGTGGGTACGAGGCAACGTTGACACTCATGGCTTGGGAGGGAGCTTTAAGTGTATCCCCGCACGAAATTCATGGCTGATTACACTTCCTTAATGATGGTAATGTACGGCCTCATCATCATTATCATCTGCGTGGCACGATACTCATCAGTGAACTCTCTGTCCTGCCCACTCCAGCTATCACGGTCCGACTGTTTCTATTCATATCCCCCAGTTTCTGTCCTCACTTGCGTAACTTGTTATCTGATGTGGTGTCTCAGAGGTTCCTGGGACTTGCTTACACTGTCAGTTAATGAAAGTCTGGGTTTCCATGTCATGCGGGAAATTACACCAGGTCTCTCGCCAGCCTCTGAACACAGACGCTTCAAGATTTTACTGTTCACTGTCAAATCCTTCCTTCGTTTATTCCTGGAAGACGATTGAAGTTACCAGTTTGAATATATTAAAGTCTATAATAAAAATAAGCAACTCTGAATCCTTGCATGAATCTGAGGGATAAAAATAAAGTATCAACTCTGAATCCTTGCATGAATCTGAGGGATAAAAATTAAGTATACGACATAAGTATGCCGAACTTATTGCTTATGGCACATTGGCTGCCATCTGTGACTAAGACATTGACACTATGGTTAAGAGCGTCAAGACTGAGGTCCAAGGCAAGACTAAGTGGAAATGGGTAGAGGAACGCGAGGGATTGGGTTAAAGACACTAGAAAAGGAAGAGATGGACTGGACGGCAAGGATACAGAGAGTGAGATAGGAAGATGGAGCAAAATAACGATGAGGTATGACAGCAAACATGTCAGTGTGGTTGTGGTAGGTGATGGTACAGGTATGGGTGTGACAGTGGAGAAGGAGGCGGTAAGGAAATCCGATAATGCTCCGCCCATCAAAAACGATTTCATCCTCTATCACAACGACGCCACCAAACCTCCCCAAACGCAACAGACCCTTCTCCACACTATCTTATTTCATACATCAGCTTTTTAGTTCTTGATCTCAGATGCCTAGCTTGTCCTTTACTCACTATCTTATCACACCTAAACACAATTCTACACATTGATCTTTCTATTTTGAAGTTTTGCTTTTACACCACGAGAGCAACTTCAGGAAAAAGTCAGGTTGTAAACCAGACGGATCAATGTGAAAGAAGTGGATGCAAAAATAGCATCATGGCTGATCCCTGGCAGCGTGCGTGAGAAATGAACGTAACAGTAATATCGTTGTTGGTCAGTGGCAGAGTGAGGGACGCGGTAGGCTGGGTTCGTGGAAAACTACATCAGTCCCTTGAAGTTCTGCTCTCTGAGTAGTTTTAGATCAGGAGAGTGTGAAGACGCTTGGCTTCTCCAATACGCCTGATCATTTTTCCCACAAGTTATGATCTGGCGTCTCGTCCAGTCAGTTCCATGTTGGTTATGTGCGACTTGCGAGCACCTTGCTGGAAATGCACAGTGATACATCTTGAAAAGGACTTGGTGATGGTGGTGGTGGCTCTCGCATCCTTTACAGTGCTGAATAATCAAGTCTCCTTGACGAGTGAATTCATAAATTACATGGGAGCTCTGGAAGGGAATCTGGTTCCAGGTGAGGTTTGTTATGAACCCTCCTTTCAAAATGGAGAATGTAATCTCCATAATGATGTCAAGAATGTTGAAGCCACCACCGTCACGAACCTCTTAAGACGCATTACCGTGGACCTCTAACAAGGCGCACTTGAGTCACTTCCTATAAACAAACATGGAACCAACCTAACAAGCTAGTAGATTCTAACTAGATTCAGCAGCAAAGCTGAATCATGTCATAAACGTCAAGCGTCTTTACCTGACAGAATCTCTCCTTACTAGTGGCGTTAAGACCTACAATAAATAAACAAAACATCGGACAACATCGTAACTCCACCTCTTCAAACAGTCAGAGACCAGAGCTTTAAAGGAGTGATGGTGTTATCCATAAACTCAACCAACCGCGTTCCCAATAGTGTCATTGGTTAGCCATGATGCTACTTTTACGTCCACCTCTTACACACACATAAACTTCCTCAGTTCTCAGCTTGTCTTATTCTTAAAAATACGCAAATCGTGGAAGAGCGAAATGTAGACAGAACCTTCCGCGACCTATTATATATATGACTTCTTTACAGATGAAGAAATTGACTTCCTAATTGGTTGCTTTCTCAACTAACAGAAAGAGAGGACATCTTTCAAACACCCCCCCCTCTCTTTTCTTATAAACGCGCTGGTGCGCTGTGTACAACGGGAGAACATCCCAACAGAAAACTTTTGAAAATGGAAAAGTCATATTCAAGTGTAAATCTCCGACACAAAGGCTCTCACGTTTATGGAGTTTACCAGCGGCAAGAATACAACACAAAGGTTCCAAGTTTTATGGACTTTACCGACGGCAAGAATGTAACACAAAGGTTTATATTCGTATGTGATACTTCCTGTGAGCTTTTAACAAAACATGGCTGTGAAGTCCATGTGTTCCGTGACGGAGGCTTGCCTAGTGCTTTTTGCTGCTCATTGAGACTTTTTCCATGATGCGGAATACGATCAGTTTTCCCCTCTTCTGAAATATCTTCCTCATGGTTCGACAAGTTACAGGAGAACCATTGTAGGTGTGTGCTACTCCTACCCTTAGATGGGAGAAGATCTGATTTTGATGGGATGTATTGAAACAAGAGCTTTGGCTCCGGTAACCTGGAGTCGTCCAGCTTCCATTCACTGTTTATCACTGGAGACAAATCCAGTTCTTATCACTTCATCTCAGCTAAATCTTTGCTTGTACTGAGCATGACGTAAAAATTGCTCAAAAGCATTGTGTGTTTAAGGTGAAGGTCACATGAGATTTAGACCATGACTAACAAATAGGCAGAAAAAGAACTAACATCACGTCTGCTGATGGAGAGAGTCATAAAAAAATTCAAACATTTGACTTAGCTTCCTCATACAAAACACCTTCCTCTATTTGACTCTGTAGTGGCTGGTTCCTTTTTCTATTCTCAAAACTGATTAAATATGTTAGTACTTCTCGATCATCGAAGACGGAGTATTACTAGAGGTTCACAAAACGCTTCTTCTTTTAAGTCAGTTCCCCATTAGGCCTTCAGCCTTGTCAATGAGGCAGCCCCCTCCTCCACTCCAGTTTATATGCAAACACACCGATCTCTCTCGCCTCCTGTATGCAAGGCAGGTTATTGTGTCGCCTGTGTCGCATGGCAGACACTGAGGGGTCGCTTTGTGCGTTGTCGCCTTCGTCATCGTCCGTCCGTCCATAGCCATGAGTCGCAATTTATCCAACTTGATCGTAACTTGAGAAGTTTTCATCAATGGGTTTCATACTAAGGTCTCCAAAAACTATCTTCTCCAGGCAGTCCCATTGCCTATCAGCTTTTCTAATGTCCAGACCATCTCATTTCTGTTGTTTTGATCTTTCCACAGGATATGTACCTACTACTTCCTTTGTCCTTTCGCTTCTAACGCATTCCAACCTTTGTTTTCCATGCTCCCGTTCCAGAGGCATTGTATTCTGCTTTTATTCTTGGAGGTCACTGTCCGGCTCTCTGCCCCACATGTTAGTATCTGTTTACATATAGTAAGAAAACTAAAAATCTTAATTTGTTGTGGGATGAAAAGATTTTTTTAAAATTGTTCGTAAAACATTACGTTTTTTGTATTCTATCATATTTTCCGTTATTTTCATCCAATCTGCTTTTCCCTTCGATAAAGAATTGCCCATATTTCTACGATTCGATGTGATTTGCACACATCCACTGTTCCAAGCTTGAGAACTCGTAAACATGATAAAGCAGGATCAAAACCTCAATCTCTGCAGGTCACATGAAGACTGGCATAACCTGCTTTACCAGCAGCATCTGCCTGTTGCACTAATCTATTAAACACCTAGTCATGGTACGTTTTACTTAAGGTATGTCATCACGGGATGACAGTAACTAGGAAAATCAATTGGCATTATCGTCCATCGATGCCAGTGGGAGTGTAAGCGTGTGTCCATTCCCAGTCTTGCTCAGTCCATTAGCAACTTGCCAAAAGAGCCAGAGTGCAAAGTTTCGGTCTTGGACTTTTCCACACTGTCTAATCCAAATTTTCTTGCCCCAGTCCAAAAGACAGGGAGAAAACTCGTTCTCGGAGGCTATCACACCCAAGAATTTTAGATCGAACTGCAACTGTATTGTGCAAAGATTGTTTACCTTTCATATCATACAACTGCTGGGATGTACTACATCTCTCCCGCTGAACCACAGATTCTTTGAGACGTAAGACACACGTTCCTTTGCGCGAAATTACCTGTTTGTACAAAGACAGAGTTCTTCTCTCGTGAGTTTCTATTTCTTTAAATTTTCTAAACTATCAAACAGGTTTTTGACCTTTTCATAATGTTTAACTCAGCAGGTATTAAAGCAATATGTGCCATTACAAGGACAACAAATTTCTCAACGATGCATCTACTTTGTTAGTTAGACTCAATTATGTTATGTTCCGTTTGTTGCTGCTGTAAGCTCAACATTTAGAGACACATTCAGAAACACTGATTTTAAATGACTGAGGTTTCGGCTTTTCCAAGATGGTCCAAAAATATCATACCAGTAACACCGAAGACAGCAATCACACTTCATACCAAAACCTATACCAAGACTGCTTTACAGCCATATACTCCATAAAATGCTATCTTGTTTATTATGACGAATAAGGAACTCATCAGTAAGAACAACTATGCATAGAAGTTGAAATGATCATACTGCCCAAGCGAGGAAACTAGTTGATTATATTACACAACGAGGGTATAAGTGAGTGAGGTCAAGTAAAATAATACTTAAACAAGCAGATGATCAGAGAGTAACATACTAATGCACATGAAAATTGGCTTTTAATTGCAACTCTTGTGCGAAAACATCACCGCCTACCTCTATCTGTCTTCATTGGTTAGAAATGGTACTGTGCAGTATTTGTAGACCCTTCCCTATGACCCTAAAAGCCCAGGATTCATGTGCTGATGCACATTCCACGTTGACATGAGAAGCGGGGTTTGCCAAAGACCACGCGGATGTGATAAATAACACAACTTGTTTTCTTCCGCTTTTCTGAGCGCCAAAGTATTACCCGAAGACAAATGTTGTCGGGGTTGTCACTACCAGACGACAGCAGCTGCTGCTGCTGCTGCTGTGTCGCTGTTGTTCCTGGCTGTCCCAACCACCGGTCGGGGAAGTAGAACAAACATCTCAGATGTCACAGTCTTATATACGAGCTGCACATGGACAACTTTCCAGCATCTGCCGTCCCTCTATTGTGTCTCCTGGACACCAGAGCCCGAAGTCACATTTTGCTGATGTGACATTATTGACTCCGCAGTCATCAAAGGACAGACATTTTCATTCCCGCCTTAGATTTTGGAAGTTTGATACTCTTCTATTTTCTTTTACCCATTTTTCTGCACATTCTGTCTCCTCTGTTCTATTATCTTTTCCCTCTAATCACTCTCTTTGTCTATTCATGTGTCTCTGTCGCTCTCTCTCGTGGCCCCTGACGAGATATCTCCGCTGAGGTAATTACCAATCACCGGCACTAGACATTCCTATCTGGCCACAGTCTTGGATCGTACCCGACTGACTGAGACAAACACACAGGCTACGGTGCCAGCGGCTTCTGCCGTAATCTGACTGGCTTTCACGGAGCCTGGCTGCGTCTAAGAGGGACTGACAACGACCGCCGAGATACCAGGAGTAGAAAATATCTTTTTTTTTCACTCCGTATCTACAAGAAAACAGTTAAAGATACGACGATAGTATCTGTTATATGAGAACACGGAAGTAACTGCATATCTCTGTCTGCTAGACCTTGTGAAGTTGAACGTATGTATGACTGTGTTTACATTACCCTCATTTGCCTAGTATTTTACTAGCGAATGTATTAGAATATTCATAAATGAACATATTGCTGAGTATGAAATGTCTTCGTACGCACACATACGGAAGTTGGAATCCGATGCGTTGGCAGGAAATCGTTCAAACACGTCACCCTCGTCCGTATGGCTGTTAAAGGCTTCACCTAAGGACCAGGAGGTAACCAGGAATGAAGTGTCTCCAGTAATTAGCAGGTGATATACCTTCACGACGGGAGCCTCGCTGATTAATCGTATCATTATTATTCATGATTAGAAAAATAACTTTTGATCTTAAGTATTGGAAAACTATGGAGATGACTCATATCAAAGCACTAATTCACAAATCGTTGAATCAAACGTTGATTGTATTGATTCAGGCATTGTTAGTGAGGACGGTGTTGAAGGTAAAGCTGTTGGAGATGAGTGTCGTTGTTTTAAGAATTCACTACGTTACTTGAAGCTTTTGATCCGCTTATTTGAGTTTCGTTGAATATGATTCAGAGCAATTACGAGCTGTGAATTTTCTGTGGTTGGGTCAAGGCAGTCATTTTTGTCTTAACGTCAACCATTCCTGTTCATGCGAACAGTGTTGATAAATGTGAGTCTTGCTACAGAATGTGCTGATGTGAACAGAATTAATGGCGATCTTGCTACAGACAAAGCTGGAGGTTAACAATTTTGTGACCGTCTTAGTGTACACGATAGATCTGCTCAACTTTTTTCCTGGAAACTTTGGCATAAAAAGTGTATTGCACTGTTGATTTAGACAGTAGTGGCGCCGATTTCCATCACGAAATCTTACATACAAAAGCAGCGGGGCCTGTTCCTTCACCCCGCGACTGAAGTGTGAGTGTGCGAATGTGCAAATAACCGTAGACCACTGAAGGAGAAGAAACAAGGTAGCAGACAAGATGTCACAACGCTGAATAACTGCTATAGGAAAATCATTTGAACTACTATCTCCAGGTCGCTTTTGTGATGGCAAGATGACTCAAGTCTATTAATATGAGCTCTGGATAGGAGACATGTGTTTAGATTGCAGAGTATAGTCTTGAAACCCAAGTCAGTTTCGAATACAGTATGCTGTTTAAGCACACAGTGAACCCAAGCACCTTTGAATTCTATTAACGCTAAGCATATCACGACACACATGCAGCACAATAACACAATGTAAGGAGATTGTTTACTAACTTAAAGTGTTTCAATTCTACATTCACCCTTGCAGTTTCGAATCTAATTATTCACTCTTGAATCCGATCCTTTCCCACTTACGATACTCCTATGATTTCTCATTTGAGATCAGCATATCCATTTCCTTGCTTATGATATTACAAATATCTAGTTTCTTTCCCCTTAGTCCACCTTTCCATTTTCCAGTTTCTCGATTCCAGTTCTGAATCTCCAATTGTTTGTTTCCGCTCCTGTGAAACCAGTTCCCTTTATCCTAAATACAAACTTTTGTCGAGTTCGTGAAAACGATTTACACTGAAGGCCGTGATGCTTGTCCAAACAAAGCCGTATTTCCGCGATCGGGGTGACTTGTTTACTAAATAGGCTTTAGCTAATCTTACCCTTGTTTGCAAGATATCTCTTACCTGCCAGCCAGGTTCTTGAGTTATCTTTTATATCACGTACATGATTTTGAATCCTCCTTTAATCTCAGAGAGAGAGATGAGGAGTATTATGCCCGTGTATGTGAATATCCTTACTTGTCTTTCAGGGATAGATATAAAAACTATGAGTTCGGTACATACCTTACTCTAAACGCATAGTATGCCTTCGCCCAGCTCATAGCATACCCTTTGCTTCATAGTCTCTGTGAATGCGTGCTTTAAATACATGTGTTTCATCTTAAAATTAGTCGTTGAAAAAAGTGACATAGAGGACATTTGTCTTTTTTTGGTAATTTTCCTTGTGAAAGTTTATACTGCATATATATATATATATATATATATATATATATATATATATATATATATATATATATATATATATATATA
>JAYMFT010187070.1:0-11933 GCA_038088735.1 Panulirus argus
CACACACACACCAAGTGTTCCTCGAGCAACAAACGCAGATTCCATCTCTCTCTCTCTCTCTCTCTCTGATTGGTATCAAATCTTTGGCCTCTACTATACACGATCCTCGGCGTATCTTGGCGTCGTGACCTATGACCCGAGCGATAAGGGCCAGGTCAGAGGTCACGCCGTTTACACCTCACGGTCGTTATAGAATCACGCTCTCATAAGTGTCGATCCGTCATCCCCAAGGTGACGAGGAAGGTTGATAGTGAAACGGCTTCATACGTATTAGCGACACTTGCCAGATGCTTCTGGTAATATCGTACAGGGGTGCATAGAGAGAGGGAGGGAGAGAGAGAGAGAGAGAGAGAGAGAGAGAGAGAGAGAGAGAGAGAATGTGTGCATGCACACTGCTGTTCTCACCGTTTTATACGCTTGGCTTCCGCGGTGATGGGAGAGCAGAAGCGCGACAAGTCAGTCAACTGCGCATCGTTGATGGTTCTTGGACGCCCCCCCCCCCCAAGAAGACACGCCTCGCATCACACACGTAGACAGACAGATCTAGGCTACAGCTGTTCACAGCACTGGTCACACGACGTGCGGAAACGGTCTCTCAGCGTACCGCACGCGGCACAGCACAAAATCCGCTCGGTAATACTTAAATCATAACCCGAACATAAATTAGCAGCGTTGGAATTCTTTACAGGACCCTTAGAATACTTAGAATCCACATCAAAATAGGGAATATAAGGGAAGTACTATATTTCCATCATATCTACAACCACGAAGGCAAAAGACTTACCATCACGAAAACGTCCCGTTTATATTGAAACTCGTTAAGACGAGTGAGCGGTTTGAACGTCCGTACAAAAAGTTACGTAATTCCTTAAACTACGAGAAACTACCATCACGGTAGAGAGAACTAGTGGTTCAATACGACGAAGAATCACAGAATTAGAGCCGACAATTGAGAGGAGGATCGTGATATCAATGGGAAATTAGCAGTTGCCAACGTTTGGCTTAAGGTTAGGTTAGGTAAGTACTGCTCCACTGCTGAATGACCCCCTGACCAACGGACCTACTTTGCTCGAGGTTAAGTACCCGATAACCTTTTTTTTTTTTCAGTTCTTTTATTGATTTCTTATATTCAATAATAAATGCCAGATTTTAGTGGTATAATTCAGGTACAGTGACTACCAATTTCGAGCTAGGCTTTTCTAGTTTCAATAATAAAGAACAGAAATGTTTTCGTTATGCAAGACAAAGCTGACCATAAATGTTCTTACCTTTCAACAGCTGTGGGACTGAAAGTTGGATGGGAAAATGGGGAGGGAGGTAGGGGATTCCATGAGTGAGAATTGTGAGAACTGGAGGAGGAGGAGGGGGAAGAGAATGTTGGGACTAGAAGGGCGTGGGACTGATTGGGTTTGAATTCAGTCAGTTCAGTGACCGAAAGAGCGGAGGAAGAAAGTGAAAAACGGAGACAGATCGTGTGACTCGTAAGACAAGTATGACAGAAGCGAGGGGCTGGTTTCGTGTCCAAGACGATGATACGACCCTTGAAAACGACCGGACGACGCCTCACAGAACGGAAGGTGTGACCCCAGAGAATGATTTGTACTGGGAGGGTATTGTCAATGTCGCGCTTTAGCCTCGACGTTGGGGCTACTGAAGATTCGCTTACACACCAACCTGGTTCACTCAGGGTTTGTACCCTAAGTCAACACTCTACAGTCTACCTACCCCTGAATCTCCAAATCAACAACTCCCACCCCAGAAGCTCAGCTGGATTGGCTGTGAAGTGACTTGCAAGGACCCGAATTCGAACTCTGTCTCGTGGATTCGTTGCCAGCGATGCTGCCCATTAACAAATCCACTATAAACTTGCATAATGAAAAGTTATCTTCTATACGGAGGGATCAGGTCACACCCCCGTCATCTGTCTTTAAAACTGCAAATTTTGCAATATACTGCCAATTTTTCATTATAGCAACGGTTTTATTGAGAAAGGAATACAATTATGGTACTTTCTTTTTCTCGTAGTGCCACAGTGGCTGAGGCGGTGACTACACTCTGACCTTCTCAGTGACCTTGCCTAAGGGTGTACTGATAAGATGACCTGACATGAATGATCAGCCCTGAGCCGAGGGCGAGGCTAGGGTGAATGATCAGCCCTGAGGTTGAAAATGGAAAGATGAATCATCAGCCCTGAGGGTGAAGCTGGGGGACGTATGACCACCCCTGGGGGTTAGATTGGGGGTGAATGACCAGCCCTGAGGTTGGGGAGATGAATGACGAACCCTGAAGGTGACCAGCCCTGAGGTTGGGGAGATGAATGACGAACCCTGAAGGTGACCAGCCCTGAGGCTGGGGAGATGAATGACGAACCCTGAAGGTGAAGTTAGGGAAACATATTGACCAGCCCTGGGGGTGATGTTGGGGAGATGAATGACCAGCCCTTTGGGCATAAACAAGTGACCTAAAACACCATGCCATGCCAGAATACATACAGAAATCAATACATAAATTGACACAAAATCATCTTAAAATTAACCAATCAATCAATCCTACAACTTGACGTGATATACAAGACAAACGGTAAATCAGAAACCTGGCTTGTAGCCATCATACAAGAGTTCAGAAAAGCCTTAAAAAAACAAGAGTATTTACAAGTGGCAACGACAAGGCATAACGGCCGCGGCAGCCAGAGTAAACGCGATCAACCCACCTGTAGGTGCGAGGAGGAGGACTCGCTCGCCGCCGACGAAGACGCCGCCGAACTGACGGACCGGTTGTCGTGGTCGTCGTCGTGATGGTGGTGGCTGTTGTTGTGGTGGTGGTGGTTGTGGTGGCCGTTGGTGACTGCGGTGGGAGGGGACGGTTCGGGCTCGGGCGTGGGCGGGGCGGCCGCCGCCGCCACCACCTTCTCCGGTCTGGCCGAAGTCTTCACGATGACGTTCTCCTGCGTGCCGCGCACCACGATGTTCTTGCTCTTGTAGTACTTGTCCGCCTTCGGGTCCAGCACCAGCAACCGCGTCTCGCTGGGCACGGCCTTGATCCTCTGCACCACCTGTGGGGGAGAAGGAGAGAAGGACGCTGTGTTAGCCTATGCCATGTGCGCACCAGTTGTAATGTTGGCACTGACAACAATGGTAGCGATGCTCGTACAGTGATCATGTTGGGTGTTGGCAGTGACTGCAATGGTGGAGTTGTCAGTGATAATGCTGCTGCCGGACGAGAGGCTACCGTTGTTGTATTCAGCTGTATAATACATCTAAGCCCCCGAGGAAAGCTGCACATCCCGGCACACTTGCCTCTATTAATAAACTGAACCTCGTGTCAAAGAGAAACGATAAAACCAACGAAAATAGAAGTTACTTCCACCATTATACATGGCCTTGGGCTTCGCTCCTCCGAGATTAACCCCTTGTGAAAGACGGTGCGACTCTTTTGGTCACGACTATACGACCGTGGAGCACAACGGTACGACCCTTTGGTCACCATGATACGACCGTGGAGCACGCATCTACGAAACCTTGGGCAATAACCTGCCAATCTTTTTTTTTTTCTTTATTCTTTTTTCAGACCAGTCCCTTTACGGATCAGGTCCAAGGGCTGGCCAGGCCATCATAAATCAGAGGTCGTACCGTCCTGCTTTACGAGTTTATAGCCGCAAGAGGCGATCCAATTGGCCATGATGGACAAGCTTTTGTCGACCTCAAACACACACACACACACACACCAGCTTGTGGGTTGAGTCCCCCCCCCCTTTCTCTCTCCAACCACCGTCTATAGGTTGACCCCCCCCCTCTCTCTCTCTCCAACCACCGTCTATAGTAGCACTTGTCACGTGGTTAAGATGAGGAGATCCGTCATCACCTCGGAGACAACAATCCTCCAAGTCCTTTAAACAGCACTGCATCTCCACTACAGCAACCATTCCACCGTCTCAACCACTACCATCATCATGATCATCGACATCATCACTACCACTACTATCATCGCTACCCCTGTCACAGCCACTTCATCGCAATCATTGGTAATCCCTTATAAAATAGTTATCATTAAAAAAAAAGTAACAGAGATCTGACATGATTTTTCAACATACATGGGAAGCGCGATAATATGACAAGATTAATTTTCTACGTCTGAAATACAAGGAACAAAAATATTTGTGAAATTATAGGGAAGATGATGTTATACAATAGTAGGCAAGTCTCTTCAGCAGCGGAGTTGAGAAAAAAAGTCACTGCAGTAAACTACCACCAGATACTACCAAGGCGAAAAAATAAGCGAGAAATTTAAAGCAATGAACAAATATTTTAATGGTACCAATCATCAGAGAGCAACCCTGCAAAAGAATAATGCTATGATATGCACTTATTGCAATATCTCTTTCCTGTATAGAATCAGAGTACTTATACCGTTTCCTCCCCAGAGCATCTGGCAGCTGATAAGTCAAAATCGTTCCCCATTCATGCTTTCCCACAAAATTACGACGATAGTATACTCTTTCTATATAGTCGTCCTCCACAGGTATTTTCCAGTAGGATGATGAGTCGGAGGGAGCAGTGCAGGCAGGGAGGTGCCTTTTGCTTTATTATCCTGTCTCCACTTAATATATATAGGTTAGAATAGGATACTAGAATTCGTCACAGACCATCATCAGGTCTTCTGCTATCCGTTTTTTTTCCCATTTACTTTCTCATAAACCATCAGGTCTTCTGTCTTCAGGATTTCCCCCACATGCATTCCTTCTCAGAACATCAGCTTTTTTGTTGCCTGGCTTTCCCATGTACGCCATTACTACCAACACAATCACTCCACTGCTATTACCATCACTTTTTCCAAAGGACTGATTCCTCCTTACTACTCCCATATCTGAGTATATTCTAGTGATACCTGCTTACTATAAATAAGAGACGAATCCAGAGCAATCCTATTCAGCAACTCCCCAACGCCTGACCTCACAACTTGACACATTTGCCCTGCGCCAAAGCGCTAGTTACAATTTCCCTCTTCAAAAGATATCACTTCGGTTTCTGCTCCTGGGAGCTGGATGCTCATGTGCCCTCAACCAATTGCTAAACCTCGTACTGTTCGACAAAGCGGCAGTTCAATATACTGTACACTCAACTCTCCTGTTGATAAAACCTTTCTTTTCGGCAGTTTATTCTCCTCTTTTGGATGGCTCCCTCTTCCATCTCCTCCCACTGCACCTAAGCCCCCTCCTACATTTCCGTCATGCAAGGTCTTCCAAGAACTCTCCAACTATTACGTGGGCGGAGAGCAGTGGCCCCGGGTGACGTATATCTATCTCCTCTCGTCCTAAAGGAGTGAGTGTGTGTGTGTGTGTGTGTGTGTGCCTCAGCCCCAACTCTGACCCTTTCCCGCCTACTTGTATAAAGTCTCGTCTTAAAACCAAAACTTTCTCTCCACCTTGGAAGCATGCCTAGGTGCAGCCCATCCGTATGAAAGGAGACAGCTCTAATTCCTCGAACCTATCGCTCCATCGCCATCACTTCTGCTGTTTCTGAAGTTCTGGAATAGTTCCTTTGCTCTCACTTTCTAAATAAAAATGTCATTACCTTCTACATGACCACCAGAAAGGTTTTATGCCTTCCCTCTCCTCTCCTCCACTCTCGTGAGCTGTCTGCGTGTGTGTGTCCCTGTCAGTAAACATGCTCAAAGCTGTTGCTTCCCTACACCAATACCGTCATCTTTCATCACCACTGCATAATAAACCAACACACAGCCTTAGAAGGGTGATATGTGTCACGCTGGAGAGTGACAACTCAGAGAGAACAAAGAAACGTCACGTGACCTATGCCAAGACAGTCTACAACCCAGAGCCCCGGTGACCTCTAAGACGGATGTTGTGTCCACCTCTCCACGAACGTACCCGGTAATGACACTCTGATCCCTTAAGCACTGTGGTAGGACCCTCGGGGTATGACAGCCTGGCTTCTGACCTGACCCCTTAAGATCATGGGTCAGGTCAAAGACCAGTCCATCAGGAAAGGGTCTTGCCGTCGTGCTCAAGGATCGCACCTACGTGTTCAAGGGCTGTGTCGTTAGTGCCCAAGGGTCGTATCGTCGTGCCCAAGGGTCGTACCGTCGTGCTTAAGAGTCGTCCCGTCGTGCTCAAGGGGTTTAGAGCAAAAGGAGCCTTTTTTACCACTGCTATTTTCAGTAGTGGAAATGACGTAAAGCATTTGACCTTTGAAGTATATATGTAATATATACTACAAACATACCGCGGGAGGGAGGCGGCAAAGAGTGCGTGTGGTTGTGCATCAACACACACTCTCGGAAATGCATAACACTGAGTCCGTTGGATGGCCTGATTGGCATGCTAAGGGGGTAGGGTTAGGCTGGGTTGCCGGTCGTCACAGGAACCACAAGACGCGGACGAGTTCCGAGGATTTGCACACGGGGGAAAGAACGAGCGATGACGAGGTGCTGTTGTCACAGTCTAAGCAAACCACCAGACAATATCTGCCAACACGTTATATGTAAATACAGTCAGCACCAACACTGCCAACAGATTTACACCATCCAACCTATTACACAATCGGCACCAACAACTAACGCCATCACATGGTACCATACCCTCAGCACCACCACCATTTATTGCCAACGACAGCATCCTCAACATGGGTGTGGTGTGCAGGAGGAGGAGGAGGATGGCAACGAGAAAATATATACGGTGAACAGCCAGCCAGTCGCTGCACCGCGATATGTGCTGAATACATACACGGCCCTGAGTCAGCAGGAACAGCAGCACTTGACGTAAGCAGAGGGGATATCGTCTCTCTCTTTCTCTCTCTCTTCATCTCGTCGTAGGTAAGTAAAAACAATTCTCTCTCTCTCTCTCTATTTTTCTCTATATATCTTCGCAAAACTTATTTTTAACGCAGATATGAATTTACCTTTGTGCCTACGAGTTTTCGTTAAAAAAAGGAGTTAACAAGGAAATTAAAAACTATAAAAACAAAAGAAAAATTATAAATAACTTTAGTTAACGCCACAAACTAACACACATCAAAGTGCGTGCCATGGAAAGATAACGGGGAAATAATTAACTACTGTATTGTAAATACAACGAGAATTCAGCACGCACTATATCAGGTGTATCTCCATACACACACATACACATCTGAAAACAGGCACACAACAGCTGATCCATCCGTGTTGATAAAACCCCCTGCAACACTCCAGCCGTCACGCACCAGTTCCTCAAACATTTCATTACTCTGCAACACTCGCAGTTCTCCGTCACTCGGCAAACCTCTGCAGAACCAGGGACGTGAGGTAAATATTGTATAGACCTCGACGCTTTTACGTATGACAGATCTTCCATGCCAGGCACAACGATCGATATCAGAATGCATCTGATTGCATTAAATCCTACTTACTATATGATCCAGACCTATAACAATACGCCTTTTCCTCTCGACATACGAGGAACAGACTGACAAGTTGAGAGACGAATTTGTTTCCTTCCTTTTTGTAATGTCCTTTCAAATCTTGATCGACCGGAGGATGCTGAAAGCACCGACCAACAACAACAGAGTCAACTGGAAACATTTGAGCACGAAGGTACACACACGATCCTTGAGCGCGACGCTACGATTCTTGGACACGACGGTACATCCCTTTGAGTACAGTGGTGCACACACCTACAGTACACCAGTACCACCCTTAGGTCTGACGGCCTGTCCTTGGACCTAATACCTTAAAAGTTCGTATTTTGGCGCTAGAGGAGTCGTAACGCTCTCCATACGCTGTGCTTTGAGAGTTCATGGACAAGATGGACACATCACAGCAACCCCTGACACTTGCTAATCTAATGCCAGGGTCCCAGCACTGCCTTCAGTATTTATAATCGTATACATCAAGGTGTCTCGAGTTCCCCGTTACCCTCACCTTAAATATATGCATTCGGCCTTGTGCTGCCACCTCTTGACCCCCTTGAGCACAAAGTTACCACCCTTGGGTACGACGGCACGGCACTTGAACACGATGGCCTGGCCTTTGATCTAGGACTACTAAAGGGTTCAGTTCAAAGGCTATGTAGTTACACCCAAATATCGTTCCGTCGTTTTCAAGGCCCACACTGTCGCGCTTTAAAGGTCGTACCGTCTTATTGCTCAAGGGCCATTCCGACGCGCACAAGGGGATGGCTGATCTGGTGGGTGCAAATGCCAAGAGAGGAAGCATTGCCTCCTGTTTGGACTGCTGGGGTATGGTGTAAAAGTTACCCACTGTCTTTCTTACTAAGGTTCTAATTTTTCAGTTTCTCCCTGGAATCAATTCAAGAAACAATTAACTATTAAAAAGGTTCTCTAATTATTGTATTTAAAAATGAACCAATATCACGAATATTTTTAATTTTCGAATATGTTAAAAAATGGCCGGACTTACGATAGAAAAGCCCGAGTCTTCTATTTTTACAGAGCGTGAAAACAGCTTACACAGGCACGCATTGAATCGTTCTACTGACACAGGGTGAAACCAGTGCTGCCTCCCGCTGCGCTAAATTTCTGGTGTGAGAGTCGAGTCAGAAGACATCCAGACAAAAAAACTTTTGAGATTTATGTCCGAGCACAACGACAGAAAAAGGTCGTCGTATTGTATAAATGATTATTCTAGCATGATCTATTTGTAAACCTCAAAGTTTGTTTGGCCGTTAAGTGAGGAGGTCGGGTAGCGGTCCATCTTCCATTCAACAATTTATTACGCAGGCACATTAGAGGCAAGCCAACAATTTCATTACTTTTATGACCAATAATTCCCAGTTGTTAACAAATTTCCAAGTAAAACAGTTAAAACCGGGAGGCAAGCAGCAAGATGTCATACAAGACAAAAGACGTTTATGTCTTATTAGATGCTCCCTCACGTTCTTGATGGTGTTCTCGAGTCTCTCATGCTCCAACCGTTCTCGGAGACGTCTTCAGAAAACTCGCACAAAAACAGTTGGGGGGGAATTCAGAACGTGGAGGGTCCGACTCCCAACATCCGCGAACCTATTAGGGAGGATATTTCTCGGAAACTAATGTGGGATTCGCCTTGAAACCCTGAGTTGTAGCGGTACTGAAGTTTGAAAAAGATATACCCTGAGGGTGATGATGACGGGAGGAATGATATATGAAGCAAGCAGGGTAGGGAGTATGGCAATAGCAAGCTACCGGGACTAGGCTGCCATTTCAAAGCAGCAGCCGCAGTAAGGCAACACCTGGGGTTACCTGTACTAGGCAACACCTGGAGGTACCAGCACTAACTAGGCTACCACCTCAGACAAGGCCGAGTTCAGAACCAGGAAAGGAGGTGGGGGTTGCTTCCTGCCAATTCATCACGAGGGAACTGCCCTAAAGATACCTTTTTAACAGACGCATCACTCACTAAAAACAGACATTAGTACAAATGATGATAATTGGCTAAGTAATTGTCTATAATAATGTAACAACAGTGTGAGCAATGGCGTGTAATCGCGCCAGTGCCCATTATATACTCGTGCAATTCTATAAAAAAAAAAAGCTAATAGCAAATGCACCACCTAAATTACGATGTACTAAGCTACTTGGTTGTGTTTTGCTTTAACCAAAGTATTTTGCTTTAATCATTCGAATTCTGTTTTGCATACGTTGGAGTGAACATTTAATTGCGGTTGTAGTGTTGAACGAATGCCTAGATTTTATGTACTTTAGATCTTATCATCACAGTCTTTTCTACTGGCTGGCCCTTTTCTTGTGTGTGTGGAGTCGGTTATGTCCAGCAACCTAACTGTGGTTCTTTTTTTGAACCTATGAAATACAGCCTTAAGAACCATCTTATTGTGAGAGTTATATTCTTAAGCAGATCCTAGGAAAACATAATTTAAACCTAGCTTCACATCGCTAAACTCGTCGGTTCGCTGTAGATTTCTTTGGACAAAGGGCTTGCTTAGTTTTCCAGTTTCTTAGATACAAAAATCGAATTCCAATCCAGCTAAACTCATCAAACCACTGAACATGACAGTCCGACCTTTGAGCACAGACTTACAACCCTCGGAAGTGATGATGTGGTCTCTGGCCTGAATCGATGGAAAAGGTCTGGTTTTCAACCTCTGACCTGAAGCGATGGAAACCGTCTGGTCAGCCAGCCTCTGACCAGACCAGAAAAGAGCTGTTCAGAGGTTCACGTTACAATATCCAAGAATCGTACGTACAGTCAGGTACCTCAGGGATTGTTGCATCGTCCTGAAGGATCGTATACCGTAGTGGTCACCGAATAAAGCAACTTTTGCACCTCTCCACTACTAAACACGTATAGTGACGGCAGACTTAAAGAAGGGCTAGCGACATCGTCAGCGGAATTGGGTCGCAGCTGTTGACGTACACAATTCTGCAAGATTTTCACCACTACTTCTCTCAATACTACCGACCACCGCAGTACAACGGACATCATCACCACCACCTTACGCACCAGCACAGCTACTCTCTCGCTACTCCGTGAAACGTTACTAACCTGTCGTTTCCTGCTCATGTTTACGTTTAGCAACCGTGGATGCGACGGCCTCGCCTCTCTAACCTGATCCGAAAAAGGTCGTACCGTCATGCTCAATGGGCCGAAGATTATCATGAAAAAAAAAAGGTATTCTCACAAGACTTGGCAACACAGACATTATCACAAAGCCAGGTGCGATAAAAATAAGTTGTTCAAGTCTCGTTACGCTGATGTTCAAGCAGCTGTGCCGCTCCACAAATGCCTCCCACTGTAAATGCGAGTAAGCTCGCCCCCTTCCCTCCCAACATTATGTAACTAATTTAAGCCCAGCTCTCTCTCGCTCTCTCTCTCTCTCTCATATATATATATATATATATATATATATATATATATATATTATACTATAATCGTTCTTGAAGATATTTACTTTTCTAGACACATTTTCCATGTCTTGGGGCTTTTCCTATTTCAGGTGGATGAGCGAGGACATTTAACCCACAGCTCTCCATCACTTACCGAATACTACACACAGCAAACGTTTCGCCAGTGCGTTAGGCACCTTCATGTGAAAGCTAAATACAAGGAACAAAATAAGAAAGAATGACTCTACCATCTCCCTTCGAAGGGAGGTGGAGCTCGAAAAAGTGTTGTCAGTCATGGGTGTTGACTCACAAGTCAGGTCAGGTGTGAAGGGGAGAGAAACTGGGGAAAGGTTGGGCGGGGGAGAATACGTCAGGTGTAATCCCATCTGGGGTCAGGAGTTATGCGACCTCACTTTAGCAGCCTTGATCCCTCTGATCTCCTTGTGGGATCCATTCCTGTCATGGAAATGGAGTCGGTTAATACAAAAGCCTTCGTCGGACAGGCTGCCCGACAATGAGGGAGGAGATTGTGGCCACAGCGCTGATTGCATGTTGATGGCTGGAGCTCCAACCCCTATGTGGACAGCATCTGCAGGACTTCTAAGCAAACGCATATCCGTAGTTAATCCCATGATACACGTGCTCCTTTTCATATCCTGTGTAGTGAGCGTCACATGATGCTCCCACCATTGAAGCCGGTTAGGACGACTTCCTCATTAAAATGGTCGGTAATGCGCCGCGCTAAGGTCCATCTAAGTGTGACTGACAAAGAGCAAACGATACTACACTAATTTTAGCTAGAGCGTCCCGAGGGGCATTTGGTGTTGTTAGACATGGTAAGCTTAGCTGGCTGATTTTCGTAGTTATGCCAGGCTGGAAAGGCCCCTTTAGCTATGCTAGAAAAGCCCCTTTAGCTATGTTAGAGTTACGTCAGTTTAGTAAAGTTTTTAGGTATGGTAGGCGAGGGCGTCTGCGAGCTTCCCCAGGTGTCTCCCACTAGACGGGTTGTAGATGGCCCACAACCGACGCTTCATTCAGTTACACACACACACACACTCACATATATATATATATATATATATATATATATATATATATATA
>JAYMFT010187081.1:0-11933 GCA_038088735.1 Panulirus argus
TATAAGCTATTTTTTTCATTTTTGTGTCCGTTTACCGCGTTGGAACAGAGGAAGAAAAGGCCTCATTCGCTCACATTCACTCTCTACCTGTGATATGATATTGCTTTTGAATTGCCTTGAAATATCTGTGGAGATGAAGTTTAAGTGTGTGAGCGTGCCTGCGTGATAAGTAGTAAGTGGATGGAAGGCTATTTAACGAATTAGGACTCAATTTTCATCATTATGGAATTCAAACCTATGCTCCTCTCGTCTGACATATAGTGTAATGGCCTGACATATTAACTCCCTCAGTAGGTTTGATATTCCTATACAGACTTAGTGATCTGGCTACATTTTCTCTGGAGATAGGAATATGGAAAAGCCCTGAACCAGACGTTTCAAAGCCAGAGATAATACGGGACCAGATCTTCTGAAATCAGAACTTGCCCAGTCAGAATACACCTAGCTAGACCTAGAATACCATATAGTTTTTCCTCTACAGAGCTACAACTTTTATGAAGCCAGGTGTAGCAGAACCAGATGTGTGAGAGTCATATTTCTTTTCTTTGACAGCGACCGACATGGCAAGGCCAAAATGTGGCCCAGTCAAGGAAATAGAAAGCAAAGAGGCGGATATAACTCAGGTTACGAGATAATGGGTCGAGGATGGTACGCAATTGTATTGTTGAGATGGGATGGTGGGGGAAGGGAATGGTGGAACGGGAGGGGTGGCGGTGCGATACAGGACGACGATATAAGACAACGATATTAGACAACGATATAGGGGGAACAATATAGGATGATAATACAGGACAGAACGGCCATGTAGAATCTCACAAAACATCTTCATGAGGGCAGTAACAAGTTGTCTATAACGCCCACACATAGGAAGCCAAGAATATATTCACATAGCATTGATCATAACTGGTGACGAAGTTCGCCTTTGAGGCATGATATCTAAGTTAGGGTGAGCTGCTTTGCGTGGCGGGACTGAGGCGTTCATCTGTATGCATCAGCATGTGAAGGTATTAACCCAGGTGGGGAGGCGCTCCCTGACGAGGACATGGACGTGGAAGCCGAGGGCAGTAAAGTAGCTCTTTCATCTCGCAGAAGCGAATTGGTGAAGAGATAATCTTATTGTCTCAGACACTCCTCAGTGGCGTATATATGTATGTATGGGATTTTCATCTGTGGCCTCTAGAAAAATATGTCGTTGTTATTCTGAAGAGGTGCTCTCTCTCTCTCTCTCTCTCTCTCTCTCTCTCCAGAACATTGTAAGATTTTGTTATAGACAGTCACATATGGATTTTAACGGACCAGCTTTGTTGTAATTCTATCGAAAACTGCCATGGTCCAGAAGCGTGGTATATTGCAGACTTTCATGGTGCCGTGGTACGCGGCAGACCGGCATAGCCTGTTGGTGTTAGCCTGTAGCATGAACGAAATTGCTTTGTAGATATAAAGTATAAAAGGCTACAGTGCATATGATGACATGCTTGCGAGCAACATGTTCATATGGTTTTAGACTATATTGTGGGGGAGACAGTATGGTGATGACTATGGCAAGTGGTTGTCGCGTGTATGATGTAGACAGTCAGTGTTGTACAATGTACTCTTGAACCAGAGGTAGTGATATGGTTGGCAAATACAGACTTACATAATATGGTAGGCTGATGTGAGGCATAACTGTGAAGTATGGTGTTCAGATGACATAAGAGGATTAAGTATATGCTAGACTGGTGAGTGCAGTATGGAAGTAAAGAAGTGACTTACTGGAAATAAGTATAATGTTGTGCTGTCGTGACAAGCGTGTTTCTTTTCTAGTGTATGGTGTTCGACTTCAGTGAAGAGTAAGACGTCGTTTTGTTGCGTGTGTTGTCCTATTATAGTGACAACTATGGCGTTTTCTCGTAATGTATCGTGTTCTGCTGTCATAACCCGTACAAAGTATTATTGCAACAAGCCTGCAAGGCTTTACGAGCCTTCTAGGATGGGCCTGTCGGCGACTCTGGCGCCACCATAGCCCCTGCGGCGCTAATGTAGCTCCCTTCGATCTCTTATATGAAGGAAACCAATAGGAATCGTTAGGGAATGGGTCTGCTATGCGTAACGATGAAATATAAGAACCCTTAGTATCCCGTTTTCACTTTAGTATCTTTGCCAAAGGCCTCAGTTGTCACTTAATCTTAAAAACAGCTAAACATAATCACATATAAACATATTATACCTCAGCAGTTGAAAATTTTCTGTCACAATTCTCCCACAGAACCTTTGACCAACATAATTTAGAAATTTAACATAAGATTTTTTCCCCACACACCGCCAATGATCAGCGTTCATAAACTTATAGATGAGATGTATAGTGTTCGATTGTGATGACAAATATTGTGTTTTATTGTTGTGAAAAGTATGTTGTTTTCTTGTAGTGTACGGTGTTCTATTGTGTTGAAAAATATGCTCCTGCATGGCGAGCATAGTGTTCTACTCTACTGACATATATGTTC
This sequence comes from Panulirus argus, assembly GCA_038088735.1. Classification (NCBI taxonomy): domain Eukaryota; kingdom Metazoa; phylum Arthropoda; class Malacostraca; order Decapoda; family Palinuridae; genus Panulirus; species Panulirus argus. The sequence continues at coordinate 2,484 of JAYMFT010187081.1, forward strand.
ATATATGATAGAGTATTGTGTTCTATTTCATTGACAGACATGTTTTTACGAGGCAAATTATGGTGTTCTATTGTATTGTTCTTCTATGGTAGTGTGTGGTCTTTCACTCTAATGAGAAGTGTGATGCCTTAGTGTAGTGTGTGATATTCTACTGTCATGATGACTGTGCTGCTCTATGGGAGAGCAAGGTGTTGCAGTGACAAGTATGGGGCTCTATGATAGTGACCACTACGGTGCTCTGTTTCAGTGTAGTGTTTTATTATAGTGACAAATATGGTATTCTTCTGTAGCGTCATTTATGGTGTTCTAAAATGAAAAGAATAATGTTCTTCTATAATGACTCTTATTCATTTTCTATAGTGACAAGTATGATGCTCTACTGTTGTGTGTGGTATTCTAATGGAATTGCGATATGGTGTTTTCATATAGTGACAAGTATGGTTTTCCATGGTAGTGTATGGTGAGCTGATGTAATAAGCAATGTATCCTTTTAATTATTTTTATCCACCAAGACAACTGAAGATTAATTCACTGTGTCGACCCAAAGTCTAGCAAAACTCTGATCATTTGGCGAAGTAGAGGTTAAAACAAAGAGGCCCCATAGCGATTATTAGAAGCTTTGGTTTGTTTGTGTGGAGCTCACTTTTCGTAATTAAACTTACCGTGCAACAACTTATCAATCTCAGTCGAAGAAACATGAAACAATTCAGTACCCACTTTACCTGCTAAATACACTTCGTCACGACCTGGATAGACTAGATATTATTGGTTTTGCAGTAGCTCAACAGGTCATCACATCTGTACATAAGGAATGTTGTTTGTCTTAATATATTTCTAATATATTAGAATCAACAGGGATATATACTGTAGATGTTCTCAGTGAGGCAGATATTCTTTCATCATGATCATATCGTGTTTTTAATCAACGAAGTACACAGGGTAGCGTTCGTTTTAGTATCAAGGGTGTATTACGCGTGAGGCAGCCAGGTGGGTCAACAGGTGAACCGTTCCAGTATGCACACCACAAGCTTACCCTTTGTCTTTCCACCTCATCTGTAACCTGAGTACCTTTGGATGAGAGTGCCAGCCTTACCTCTACCACCTTATTCGCTTGAGCATCTGTGAGAGAGACTCTCAGCTTTACCTGCACCAGGAAGCTTCGGTACGTATCGGTGGGCTACATTACCAGACTCGTCTGTACCAGTGTTGCAGGAGGGAAGAGTGTTATTCGAGGGCATCGCATGAGTGTTCCAAATTTGCCAGAGGTCAGTAGTGCTTTCAGGTCCAGCTAGTTACAGTAAGGGCTCTCGGGTTCAACGGAGCGGTGCTCTAGATGTTTATAGGAACGTTCCAAGTTCTCTGACAGCGTTCTAGGGTTTAGTAGCGATGCCTCAGGAATTAAGAGATGATAGTGTTGCAGTGTTTCCATTTATGTTCCGGAAGACTTTAGGGATGACAGTAACATACATGTGGTTAACAAGGGAGTTTCGGGAGTTGACAGAGCAATCTCATGGATCAGCATTCATCTCACGGTAAAACCACAAAGTATTCCAATGGTTATAAGTCAATTAGTGCTACTGATGTTCCAGGAGTCGGTTGTGGTGTCTTAGAAGTCGATAGTGGAAATCCAGGAGTCAAAATTGGAATTCCAGGAATCGTCAGTGCTGCTCCAGGAGTTAGCAGGGTTATTTCAGGAATAGGGAATGGTTTTAAGGAATAGAAAATAGTATCTCATGAATGAGTCTGCATTAGTGTGCTAGGAATCAGCAGTAGTAGTCCTGGAGTTGTCAGTGGTTTTTCATGAGCAATCAGCAGTCTTCCAAGAGCCAGATGTGGTCTTCCAGGAATAGGCAATGGTGTTCCAAGAGCCAACAATAGCGTTTTGGTTTTGGCACTGATGCACCAGGACTAGGCATGGTGTTCTAGGGAATTAGCAGTGGAGTCCTAGAGGTTAGAAATGGAGTTCTAGAAGTGAGTGGTGGTGTTCCATGAATCAGCATTGGTGCACCAGGAGTAAATACTGATGTACCAGGCGTCGACAGTGGTGTTGCACGATTCGGAGTTGGTATTTTAGAGTCGTCAGTGGTATTCCAGAAGACAGAATTGGTGTTTCAGGAGTTGGCGAGGTACTCTAGTTGGCAATTGCACTCCAAGAGTCTATATAGGCGTTCCATCATAATGCTTTAGTTTGCTAGGAGTCGGCAGTAATGCTCCAGGAGTCATCAGAGGTGTTCTTTCTGTTATTGCAAGTGTCCTAGGACTTCTTAGTAATGTTTGAGAGTAGTAGTAGTGTTCCAGGAATCAGGACTGCTTTCCCAGGAGTCTACTGTAGTGTTCCAGGAGTTGCTATTGTTGTTCCAAGAATGGGCATTGGTGTTTCAGGGGGTCAGAATTAGTGTTCCAGGCGTTAGCAGTTGTAGAATAGGAATAAGAAACGGTGTTTCAGGTCGGCAAGGGCACTTCAGGAATAGGAAAACATTTTCAGAAATAGGGAATGGTATTTCATGATTAAGTCGGCATTGGTGTGCTAGGAATCAGCAGTAGTTTTCCTGGAGCAGTCGGTGATGTGTTCCATGAGTCCAGAGTAGTGTTTCAGGAACCAGATTTGGTCTCTCAGATATCGGCAGGAGTATTCCAAGAGTAAACCGTAATGTTTTAAGTGTCAACAATGATGTTCCAGGGTAAGGCAGTGGTGTTCCAAGGAATGGGCAGTAGAGCTCAAAGAGCTAAAGGTGGCGTTCTAGAAACACTGGTGGTGTTCCAATAGTCAGAAGTGGTCTTCCAGGAGTAAACACCAAGGTGTCAAAAATGGTGTTGCAGGATTTTTAGTTGATATTTTATAGTCAGCAATAGTGTTCCAGGACTCATCAGTAGTGTTCCAGGAGTCAGAACTACTTTCCCACGAACCTATATTAGTGTTCCTGGAGTCGGTATTGATGTTCTAAATATGGGCTTTAGTGTTCTAGGGGGCCAGCAGTAGTGTTCCAGGAATGAGCTGCGGTGTTTCAGTTGTCTACAGAGGTGCTCCAAGAACTTAGATAAAAGTTCCAGGAGTCGGCAATGGTTGTTTAGAATTAGATATTGGTGTTTCAGGAGGTGCAGTAGTGTTTCAGGATTCATAAGTGGCGTTACAAAGGAATACAAAATTCAAACAACAACAGATCACTGAGTCTAAACGATGATGTTAAATCTGTTAAATCTCTACAAAAGAGGTTTTCCTCCTTCCTATAGAGAACTTCACTTCTGCTGTTTATCTCCAGCATATATTAAGGGTACAGTGATATTCGTCATATCTGGGCAGTAATCCCAAAATAAGTAACACCAGTGGTTCCCAACTACTCGTACAGGTACCTCTAGTGGTTCCCAGCCGGTGGTACAGGTATCACCAGTGATTCCCAGCAGGTATTGCAGGTACCGCACTGGTACCTGAAAGCTGTCCATTTGGTACCTGGTGTTACTCTCACAAGTTGCAGTCATGAGTTAAAAGGACAATGAATACATCTGGAAGTTAGGAAATGGGCATATATTTCTTTATCCCAATTAATATCTTAAACCTGAGATTTTGTCAGTGTCATGTTATATGCCAGTGATGATCTGAGGGCCTTAGATGTTAGGAGGTGCACTCGGTCAATAAGGTGTCTTCCCGGATGGGTCCGATGAATATCGAAATGATCAATACGACTCGTGTTGTCTCGGTAGAGTTGGTAAGTGTGACTGTGAGCCAGATTTTCAAATGATTATAGTAGTTTCACTTAATTGTTATTTCCATCCAATTATGAAATCAATATAACATTTGTTTTGGTTAATGACAATGTATGTCGCTAGCATTCGATATATTACAATATCATGAAAGCGTGGCTATCAGTGTGAGGCCAGACCATTGGGCAGTTCTCAAAGCACTTCGTCCGTGGTGAATGGAGTGGGGTCAGCAGCTGGGGTCAAGACAAGGTCTACAGCTTGGGTTCACATAAGGTCAGACGCTGAGGTCCGGACGAAGTCAGCACCTGAGTTCAAGTCAAGGTCAGCAGCTGGGGTCAAGCTTTAGTCATCATATCGGGTCAAGTTGTATTCAACAGCTAGGGTCGTATTGTAGCCAGAAGTTAGGGTCAGGATGTAGTTAGCTGCCTGTGCAAAGATGTAGTCAGCAGCTGGGGTGAACCTATGGTCAGCAGGTGGGGACAAGCTGTAGCCAGCAGCTAAGGTGAAGTTACAGTCAGCATTTGGGGGTCATGTTTTAGTAAGCAACTGGGGTCAAGACTTTTTCACTAGGTAGGGTTACAGCAGTCAGCATCTGTTTTCAAGACACAGTCAACAGATGGGGTTAAGATAGTCGTCATCGGGGGGAGGGGGAGGGGGAGGGGAGTCAAGACATAGTCAGCGACTGAGGTCAAAACAGCTGGCAACGGGTGCCAAGACATAGTCAACAGTTGGGATCAAGACTTAGTCGGCATCTTGGTGTGGACAAGACATACTCAACAGCTGGGGTAGTCAGCAGCTGGGGCCAAGGCACAGTCAGCAGTCTGGATGAATACATAGTCAACAGTTGGGGTTAAAACACATACAACAGCTGAGGTTAAGACATGGTCAGCAGCTGGAGTTAGATCATGATAAGCAAATAGGGTCAGGATATAGTCAGCAGCAGGAGTCAAGACAAAATCGGCAGCTGGAGTAAGGATATTTTCAACAGCTGAGGTCAAGTTCGAGTCAGCAACTGGGGTCAAACAGTAAACACCTGGAGTCAAGACATGGACAGCAGCTGGGGGTAAGACATAGTCAGTAGCAGGGGTAAGGACATATATAGTTGCTGATGTCAAGAAATAGTCAGCAGCTGAGGTCAAGACAAAGTCAGCAGCTGCGTGGAGTCACTGGGATCAAGACACAGTCAGCAGCTGGGGTGTTGACACAGTGAAGAGCTTCAGAAGAAAGTTGAGCTCCTTACAGGGTCCGGGGCAAGAAGTGGAACAAGAGCGTAAAGCCTCTCCTGCTGGTCCACTTTAAGCCTCAACACAGGCTTCACGTTTATAAAAATCTTGTCAAACCAAACTGTTCGTACCAAACCACTTTAGAGTCAGGAACAGCTTTATTTGATAAGAAGTCTTCAGCTTGCTGGAGAAGGCAATCACACTAAAATCTCTTTGATAGTGGTTCGTCCACCACCATCTCCTTTACAACTTGTACCGCCACCACCTCCTCCTCTACCATATTTTCTGCTACTACCATGTACACTACTTTTTCTTCACTATCATCATCCTCTACCACCACAACCATCTCTCCCTCACTCTCCCACGTCCAAATGAGGAACATTTACATCCTGTGACAGTTCCCCACGGGCCGTCATCACCTGTATAAGAACAGGTCGTCAGTCTCTAACTCCGGGAGGCTGGCACGAATATGCTCGTCTCTCCAGACTCTTATATTCTATCTCCCAGTAAGCAAGGAGGTGGCAGCGGCAGACGTGGAGAAAGAACATGGTGAGGGCTGTTCTTAGGAAGATCGAGTGTGTGTGTGTGTGTGTGTGTGTGTGTATAATTACTATTTGTGATTACTCTTTGTGTGTGACATGGAGAATTCTTCACTTATATTGTCCATTGCTTAACCTTGCATGCATGTATCATGTCTTGACACACACACACCAGCCTAAGCCAGGAGCCCATTTACTGACCAGCCTCGAGGGGAGGATGAACGCCTGGGTTGAACGCAGGCCGATTGCACACCCATGATTCGAACCCATGCGGGCCCTAATCCGGAATGTCCCATGTTGACTCACGGTCAGCAACGTTAACCACTACATCACGGGGACCTGTGTGTGTGTGTGTGTGTGTGTGTGTGTGTGTGTCTAATTATCTATTTGTACTATATAGTAAGGGATCTTACACTCGAGGGGTCCCATTTCTTGAACCATACCTACTATTATATAACTTTTTTGACTTTCTAAATGCTCTCTTCATTTACTTTTTCGCCATTTAGTTCGTCCACAATTCTTATGCTATAAAAGTATTTCCTTTTATCCTTTCTAACAAGCTTCTTCGTTAATTTCGTGTTATGTCCGCTGGTTGCTCTGTCCCTACATCTTTCAAAGGAGTGTTCATAATCTACATCATCACACTGATTTCAAAACTTAAAGGTTATGACCAGGTCACCCCTTACTCTTCTGTCTTTTATTATGGTAAAGTGAAGGCCTCAAACCATTCTCTGTAACCCAGCTTTCTTAATGCCAGTACTATCTTTGTAATCCTCCCCAGGACCTTCTCTTTAACCTCTTTGTGCTTCTTTAAGTCTGGTGACGAAACAGGAGATGTATAATCTAGTTTTGGCCCAATGTAGGATGTGAACAAGTTGCTGAATATTTCCCTATCTGCGTACCCGAATGCAATTCAAATACTTGCCTGCAGACAGGTAGTCTCCTTAACTCTCCAAATGCTGGACTCTGGCAACAGGTTACGGACGATATGAACCCCCAGGTCCCTCTCCCAAGCTGATACCTGCAGCATATTTCCTTCCAGACATTATCTACATTGAGACCTTCTTTAACTATTTACTAACTTCATTACTTTACATTCACTTGGAATGAATTCTATGAACCATATATCAAACCAACTTTGGATTCTGTATGGGTCCCTTTCTAGACCGATGTAATCCTCCTCGCTTTTCACTTCCCTCATATTTAGGTAAGAGTTTGCACCTTCTGTCAAGTCACTGACACATATCAATAAGATTACTAGTCCCCAAAAAAGTGCAAGTTCATAGTTCCTTTCCACCAAGAATAATGATCTACTATCCATCGAAGGAGTGTCCCCCTCATTCGTACTTTTATAATTCAGCTCTTAATGAACCTCCGGTGCAGTACACTGCCAAATGCTTTGTAACAGTCCAAATACAGACAATCCACCCAGAACTTCTGTTTCGTCTAACACAGAGCTCTTTCTCTCGTAGCAGTCTAGGAGGTTCGTTACACACAATCTCCTTTCACTACAACAGCGTTGTCTCTCACTTATGAGATTTCTCTTTTGCAGGGACTCCTGTGGGTGCTTTCTCTTTATCTCTTCAAGAACCTGACAGACCACACTTGTCAGGGAGACCGGTCTGCAGTCCAGCGCCTCTTCCCGGTCTCCTTTCTCATATATGGGTGGGATGTTTGACCTTTTCACCCCTCTTGCACTTTTCCTTTCTCCAGCGACATCTGGAACAGTATTTCAAGTGGTTTATTAGGTGTATCTGCACAAATATTCAGCATATGTGGGAAAATTCCATCATGATCATGAGCCTTGTATTGGTCATGACTCTTTAGCATTCTGTTAATGTCTGTTCGAGATATCTCAATGCTTTCTCAGACCCTTCCCTATTCTATCTCATCGGTGATGGAGCTATGTTGTCTACCACAGTGAAAACAATCATCACTCTGAAATCGTATGACTGAATGAATATTCTTTAGGCGACAATTTACTCATGATAAATTGATGGATAAGTTTCGGATTTTCTGTCTTGTCCACAATATTCTTTTGCAAATATCCTTGCTGGGAGAGAGGCTGGTGATGGGTTGAGTGAGGAAGGGGGCTGTTGTGGGCTGGGAAAGGGAATGGCCTGGTGGGCTGGGAGATATGGGGCCTGTTGGTGAGCTGGAAGAGGGAGTGTGCTGCCGGTGGACTGTGAGAGTGAGGGAAGCATAATAGCTGTGAGATGGAAAGGCCTTGTGAGCTAGGAGATGGAAGGGACATCCAGGCTGGAAAAGGGAGGGGTCTTATCAAATGTGGAAGAAGAGGTATTGGTTCGCTGGAAGAGGAAGGGAAATGGTGGGCTGGGAAGATGAGAACTGCTATTGGGCTGTGATAGGGAGAGGGACTTCTTGGAAAGAGTGAAGGGGGCTGGTGGGCTGGGAGAGGAAAGGGGGGAGAGTGGGCTGGTGAGCTGGGAGAGGAAAGTGGGGAGAGTGGGCTGGTGAACTGGGTGATATGGGGTCTATTGGTGAGCTTGAAAAGGGAATGGACTGCTTGTGGAATCTGAGAGGAAGGGGGCAACTTTTTGGCTAGAGGAGGGGGGGGGGGTGGCTGCCGGGATGGGAGAGGCATCTGGGAGTGTGGGAGGGTGAGGGAAGACAGCGGACCAGAGTCACCTAATCTGCACCACTCACATCAGGACACCAGACTGACCATGGATGGTGTCGGTGGAGGGTGAAGCTCAGGGAACGCCACACTCTCAGTACACTAAACCAAAGACCCCTAATAAACCATTAAAGAGAGTGAAGGAAAACTTTAAGCCTCCATTGTAAAACCTGTCCTGGTGAGAACGGAGCGTGTGTGCATTAGACGTTTCCGGCGCAAAAGACGTCCGAGGATTTTCGTAGAATAAATGACCAGCTGGCTCAAGAGAAGGGGAGGAAACTTTTCTCTGCATAAGCGAGCGTGAAAGATCCTCTTTACTGGGAGAAACAGGGGCGGTGGAGCCTTGAGTACCGGATGGAAGTGTGCAATATCGTCTGGTGTTTCCATCAGTGGAGTCTTGCAGCTGAGGATGTTGTTGACATTACGTCTCTGACGGGTAGTGAACTGGGTGTAATTAACTAATGTACAGTACGGGGAGAGAGTTCTACCCTCGTGGTGCCTCATCTCTTGAACGTTCTCTATTATCATATGATTCTTTTTTTCAGACTTCTGCATGCTGTCCGCGTTTACCATTTCTTTATTCATTTCTTTCCCTTTTATTCGCTATTCTTATACAATAAAAGAACTTCTTTAAAACTTTCCTAACAATTTTCTTATTTAATTTCATAAAATGTTCCCTGGGCTTTCTTTCCCTACCTCTCTCGGAGAACTGCTCGTTGCCTACACCATCAACCTGGTTTAAAAAGTAAGAGGCTGTGATCAGGTCACCACTTACGTTTATTTTACTCTCTTCCATGGGAGACATACTGGGGTCCTCTAACCTTTCCTCATTATTCAGTTCTTTTGATTTTGGTAAATTCTTTGTTGCTTTCCTCTACACTTTCTCTATTAGCTCTTAGTGCCTCTTTAAGTGCGGTGACCAAAGTTGGGAAGCATACGTAGTCTACATTGCGCCCAGTGTAGGATGTGAGTGATTTTCTAATATTTGCCAGAAGACATCTTGCGTTCTCTTCCGTTCGCCTAATGACGGACTCTGGCGACTAGCTAGGGACGATGTCAGATCTCAGGTCTTACTCATGCACATATACCTGCAGGTTCTATTCTTCCTGCCAGATGATGTTCATAATGAGGCCTTCTTCGACTGGTCCTTTCCTCATGACTACACTTACTTGATGGGATACTCATCACTCTTTACTGCCTTCATGACCTTGGCATCATCCGCAAACATGTCCAGGTAAGATTCCAACCCCTCTGGCAAATCATTCACATAGATCAAGGTGAGTGTTCAAACTATAGAGGTATAAGTTTGTTGAGTATTCCTGGAAAATTGTATGGGAGGGTATTGACTGAG
>JAYMFT010187092.1:0-11933 GCA_038088735.1 Panulirus argus
GAGAGACGGGGGGCGGAAGGAGTGAGAGGAGGAGGCAGCATGACTAGAAGCATTGGAGAGGACGAGCCGATGCAAGGGCGGGGCGGGAGATTAAGGAGAGAGAATAACATGATAAGAAAGAAAAGAGATAAAGAAATAGTCGAACGACATGGAAGGAAGAGTATGGGAAACATCTTTCAGTGGATGACGTGTTTCCCTGACCTCTCAAGGACACATCATCGTCGTCAGAACATTTCACATTGTGCTGTACTCTAGGGTAATGAACCCACCTCACCTACAGTGTCTTCTGACTGTTGCGTCTGCTTAAGCCTCCGATCTCATTCGTGATCAGTCCTCCCCGGCGCCTCCTGGGGAGTAAGTTCTCCCCAACGTCTCCTAACTGGTGAGATAAAATTTTTTTTTCGATGTCTCCCCTACACTGAGTCGCCCGCTCCCACCGCACCCGACCTGCATAGCGCGTCTTCCCTCGGCGTTACTCAGAATGCAAATCCTGCCCCGTTGTCATCCATGTTGAGAATCTTCCTCATTGTCTCTTTTGTGGCGACTCTTTCCCCAGCGTCTTCCACACAGTGGACCTCCCCACAGGACAAGTCATCCTCAGCGTTCTCTTCGTTGAGATCCTTTTCAGACCTTCTCTTCATCTTCAGGTCTTATTCCTTAGGATCCCCTACATGTCAGGTTTGCCTCAGCGTCCTCCCCTTGTGAAGCCTTCCCCCCCCCCCCCAGCATCCTCAGCATTAAGGATCCCCCTCAGGGCTGGCGAGTCTGGGTTACCCACAAGCTCACGTCCTCAGTAACTGCCCTTCATCGTTCTCAGCATGACGAGTGGTTCCCAGCGCGCCTCCTTACATGGAGCGACCCCCACTAGCGTCACTTAAACATCAGGTCTCACCCAGCGTCCTGAATATGGCCAGGCTTCCTCGGTGGCCTCTCCATAGTGAGCGTTCCCATCGTGCTCCACGTGGTGAATCTTCACCGGAGTCCTGTACATTGTGAATCCTGTACAGGATGAATCAGCATCAGAGTTCTATACATGTTGAATCTTCACCTGAGTCCTGTGCGTGGTGAAACTGCACCAGAGTCCTTTAGGTGGCTTTGTCCTTTCTCCTACGTGGTAAGCTTGTCTTCTCTACCTGAGAGACCTATACAGTAGGTCGTCCCAGTTCTTGCAACACTGTGGGCCTACTCGATCTCCACCATGGGTGTCCTTGAAGGCTCCCCTTACTCGCTGGGACCCTCCCAGCGACCCCTACAAGGCGAGTATCGTCCACAACCCTCAAAGAAAGAGGAACTTTCAGTGTGTCTCTTACATGACATCTTTCCCCAGACGCCTTCAGTATGAAATGTCTCCTCCAGCGACCCATACACGGTGGAATTCACCCCAACGCTCCCAGAATCGATGCGTCTTCCGCGCTGCTCCCTAAATGATCATTGTCTACAGTGTCCACTTCCTAATGAGTCTCCCCAGCGATCCCTACACAACGAGCCTTCTTTTTTGTACCTCCAGGATGGGAAGTCTCCCTCACCACCTCCCGTTGTGCCGATCCTCCCTCAGTTCTTCCTCGGTGATTCCTCCTCAGCGATCCTGTTATGTTGAATTCCCAGACACACCCAATTTGGTGTTCTCTGCTTGGCGAATCTTCCCCTGTATACATCGCACAGTAAGTCTGCCTCAGCGTCCGTCTCATGAGGAACAATGTGACCATGACAGTTATCCTTCAGTGTCCCCTAACTGTGAGAAACCCTTCCAGTCAGTCAGTTCTCTTGGCAGTTCCCTTAATGTTATGTGTCTTCTAACATCACATACATCATTGAACATCCCCCGTGTTGTCTCAAAAGGTAAATCTCTGACAGCTTTCCTGAAATGGCGACGGCCTGAAACACTGGTACTAGCTGACCACGCTGACTGGACCTACGAATACCAACGCTATAGACAGTTCATGCCTCTACAAGGGTAGCAGCGCGCCAGACAGGTCTTGACTCTACATGGCTAGCAACACTGCAGACGGGTCTAGACTCTACATGGATAGCTGCGAGCCGCAAGGGTCTTGACTCTACATGGGTAGCAGTGAGCCGGACGGGGTCCTGTCTCTAGGTGGGTAACAAGCACTCTAGACGGTTCCAGAGTCTACATGTATAGCAACACCCTAGAAGGGTCCACACTATACATGGGTAGCAACACCCTAGAACGATGCAGACTCTACATGGGTAGCAAAGCTCTAGACTGGCCCTGACTCTGCATGGGTAGCAGCAGATAGCCAAATCACCTGCGGTCTGTGGTGGTCACCCAGGTACTGGTGAGGCTTGCCGGTAATGCCCGGCCACACGGACTGGCCGCACTCACCAGCCACACCCACTAGCCACACAGATTGGTCTAATAGCTCGGCCATGGCCACATCTGCTAGCCACACAGGCAGGCCACATCCGTGGTGGAGAATTGTGAAAAGTGTGGGCAGCGCGTCCTCCTCCTCCTCCTCAAGTAAGCAAACATGAACGAACTCGAGGCAACACTTCAGCTTTTGCTCGCATGACTATTGCCATACGCCAGAATTTTTATGAATAATCAGCTATACCTTATAAGTCGGTGGAAACTTGAGTCTCCGATTTATATATAGATATTTCCACACTAAACATCACTTGGGGGAATACATTTGTACCATACGAGGACCTTTGAAGCTTTGATGAGCAGTAGATGGGACAGAATTAATTTCATGGAGACTCCAGGTACATGCTGATGTCAGTATTGAGTAAATCGCAACGTTTTCTGTTCTTCCTTCGCCGATCGCCGCGCTGACGTCGCGCTGGTGGGCAAGGGGAGGACCTGACGCTGGCGTCCACTCCTGTTTGATAACAGGACGGTGCCCGCTTCATCCACGCGCGACCCGGGATCGTGGTCATCCAGGGGGCAGCTGCTTTTTTATATTTCCAGATGGAAAGGTCCAAAGGTAATTCTTAGCACAGGAATTTGACGAAGCTGATTGATGCCGGACTAACTGATGTAACTGGAAGTTCCACAAGAGGTAACGTGATTAACTGGATGGTTAGTGTGAGAGAGTAGTATGAGTTGAGAGTCAGTTAGTATGAAAATCTGAATAGTGATCGAGGCGTGTTATACGTAATGTGAGGTGTACCTGGTCTGTGTGAGGGGCAGCACTGAAGTGAGTGGAAGTTAGTGTGAGGCAAGCATGAGGTGTGAGGCGGTAGTGTGAGGCAAGTATGAGGTGTGAGGCCGGTTGTGTGAGGCGGTAGAAGAGAGCGAACAGTAAAGCCATCGGACAAACAACAATTATTTTTTGCCATGAAGATGTGAATGAAATATTATGCCAATGTAAAGTCTCTCTTACGTTCATGAGGGCAACACGATTCTTCTACCTTGTTCAGAACTGCCAAAGTATGCCCTCGGCCTCATATGAAAATCATAATTAGAAATTCTGACGCGTATTTTGTGCAATGTGGAATATGAGATTGTTAGTTCCGATTTTAATGAATAAAATGTTGGAAGAATTTCAACTGTGGAAGTGTGGATTATGCGCAATACGGAATCTCCCAAGCTTGGCTCAGATTATTCGGACGATTATACCTAAACGCCAGCAAGAAGAAATACTGCGACTTAAAGCTTTACACTCATGTGTTGATGTAGATGATGATGATGGAACGAAAAAACAGGGGAAAATAGATGGTAGGGCATCTGCCACGTAGAGGGAAGGGTATCCATCACCTGGGAATCTCAATCTCTATTTTCTTTTCGTTATTATTGTCTTCCGTCGCCGATGTACGACACGAGTCACAGCTTGAGCGCACTTTAGCTGGAGAATGATGTACCCAACGCCTGATATTAATGGCAAATTAAACAGATGTGACACTCGTGATTGGTTAAAATGAGCGTGACGGGTGAAACATATGAACCTGCACAAGCGAAGAATATAGCTCATGTGAACACTTGCATAAGTAAGAGGTATGTCTTATGCAAGACGTAACGGAGGTTGTAACTGTAACAGGTGCTGGACGGGTCGTAAGATTTAAAATGTCGCAGATATAGTGTGAGTCGCAAGTACACTATTTGTAACAGAAGCTGTAATGACTTCAGATGATATAGACGGGACAAGATGTCATTAGAAACAGGTCGTTCATAATCGTTTAAGAGGCGCTGCACATCCTGCAAACGTCATGAATGTCACAAAAGCCATCAGAATTATAGTTGATCTTACAGGTGTGCTAAATGCTATTGCCTGTTACGATAACAACACAGGAAAGAGACTTTGATAGAAGAAGAATACGTTGGATATCTTTCCGTTGAGATACATATCACAGTATTGACAGAGGATACATTAAGAACAATCTTTACAGCCGCTAAAAAACATCACAGATGTCAGCCAAATGGGATCCCAAGTGGGATATGAGTTACCCAAGCTGTTGCTACAACAGATTCTACCGGTAATACAACTTCATCGTGGATGCTGAAGATAATACAGTAGCAACAGACGTTCCGACACAGAAATGAAGTGGCAGTCACAGAGAATATTACACCTCCGCTGAAATCGAAGGTGTCACTGTATTACGGCGGCGAGACACTTGTTACAGCTTCGTAATCGCGGAGTATTACAGCAGCAAAATACTCAGCAAATGCAACTAACAGCTGTTACTGACATTATAATCACAGCAGGTGTTCGTCGATGTGACAATTGCACTATGATGAACACTGATCGCACAACGGATGTTATGAATAATCATTTGCAAGAAAGCTAAAGATGTTAGGGCTCTGAAAAAATGACCGTGGGGTACACGTTACACGTGGTGTTTTAGCTACTAAAGGTGAAACTGATGTTACAGTTACAATATCTGTTGCTGTGTTAAAGATATATCACAGATGAAAGAAGGAACAAGTCCAACTTACGTCAAAGTACTTATAGAAATTGTAGAATCTGAAGAAGGTTGCTTCTACAACTGCGACATATATCTAAAATGTTATTACTACAACTCGCATTTCATTCATTATAGTTGTAACATGTTACAGATGCGCTCGTAATGTTATATCAAAAGTTATAAGTGTTGTATTTTTAACAAAAGTGGAGACATAAACTGTCACCATTTAGGTTCAAAAAACTGTGTGGATGTCTGAGCAACTAAAGATGTTGCACATTTTGCTGCTGATATATATATATATATATGTCAAAGTTGCCAGAGAGTCATTACTTTAGAGCAGACCTGCACATTCTTCTAGACGCTGTAGCAGCAGACGTTACAGGTCAGTGGAACTACAGATGACCTGACCCAGTGAGCGGTATGCATAAAGCCAGGTCAACAAGAGCGGTCAGCGTCTCAGTTTATTATTATTATTAGTTTTTTTTTCATTTTCGGAAGAACTTCTTAACGAGTGTCGAGCTGGCTTTGTAAAAGGATCTGAGCTGAAACTGTACAATAGGAAAAGTGAGGGAGGATCTTTATCTCCTGCTGCTTGATGACCTCTGCGTTTTCCCTCTCTCGCTGAGGGAACTATAGAAGGATTTCACCAGGCACTAGTTCAAGTAACGAGTGTTTAATAGTGGCACAGGCGTAGGATGATATAGGTTTAGCTTATATACAAACCGAGAAGTGCAGATACTAAGTCCATAGACGGGAGGATCATGTACAGGTGGAAGAAGATTCGTGTGCAGTGCTGACGACACTGACATGCTGGAGGTCGTATGCCAAAGAGGGAAAGGAGGCATCCCCAACCCCGTGCACGACCTCCGAGGGGGGCATAAGGGTGGTCTTCCCCCGTCCCGAGGACGACCCGCAGAGGATGACGAGAGGGTCTACCCCTCCCCCTTCCCAGTGGACGACCTGCCGTGGAGAGGAGGAGTACCATACCCGACCCCACACTGGACTAGCTCCCCGACACAGTCTCTGCCTCACCGCAGGGGCTGCTCTTACTCCGTTTTTTTTAAGTTGTTATTGTCTGCGGCAGACGTGCCTAAGGAGGTGGTTACCTGAATATTGTCGTTATGCATGAGTCGCAACAATCCAGGTAAGATCTGCTACACTGATATGATAATGGTTAGTAAGGAGACACACGTAAGTATGTTTAATGATAAGACGAATAAAGATACTTCGTTAGATATCTTGAAGAGAGATACATCTATGTAGATGTGGTGAGACGTGTCTCGGGTTGAGGAAATTTATTGATGGCGTTACGAAGATTCAAGTCTGTAATGACCCTTACTTTGCTGCCATTTAAGATGTCAGTTTTCCTATGGTGTTATATTCTCGAGGGAACTGAGGCTCTGAACATTAAAGATGCTTGAGTCATGAGCTTTGAATAAAGATATAGAAAGAGAAGTGTAGGATGTGAGAGGTGCGGGATGTGAGAGAAGCCTGCGTTCCAGGGGTGAGTGTCGGGAGGTCAGACCTCACACATTGACCCACCTTTCACCCCCCCACCCCCCGTAGTGTGACCGCGACTCGAGACGCAGTCGTAATATTCCAAATTTTTTTGTGCCAATTTGAGGGATAGAAGTGCCCGGCGTCAGTAATTGGTCGTATAGATGTCAGTTATTGCTCTTAATTAGCTTTACGTTGTCACCATCGCTCAAAGATCCTTTTGAAAAAGAGGGTTCCGCCCTGTGTGCACTTCCCACTGATTTACCAAGAGGATTGAAACGCTGAGCTTTGTCCCAGGTATGGCAGTGGGGCGCGAGGGTCTCCCTCGTCGATTGCTACATAACATTATGGCTCGCAAACTTGACTTTAGCACTCCTAAAACACCCAGGCATAAATCCCTAAGACGCCGGTGTTGCGCCTCCCCCTACTTATCACCTCCACCCGTACAGTACGTACGGTAGGGAGCCGGAAACCAACAAGCTGTGATATATATATATATATATATATATATATATATATATATATATATATATGATTATTAGGTGAGGCTAGTGTGCTTTACCAAGCCTCAATTAGCGAAATGTTTAGTTATTTGTTGCTAACATTACAATCTGAATTTTCATACTTTTTGGCTTGTCCACTTCAGTTCTCTCTCTGCATTTTTCTTGCTTTTTTTTTGTGTGTATTCACGGCATGTATCTCCTTAACTGTCCGTTCGTCTGTCAATTCCTCTTTGTACGCGTTCGCCCTGCCTGAATGCAAAATCTTGTCGTAGGTACTCGTAAGTAGTTACACACATACACACACACACACACATGTACACACACACACAGACACATATACACATACCCCCCTCACTCTCTCTCTCTCTCTCTCCCCTCAGCCATCTCCCAACCTGCCCTGGTGATAAGACGTCTTTGAGACCATCTCCACCAAGCCAGGTCACCTAATGTTCTAACTGACTCAAGTGTTAAACGCTTGACTCCACTCAACTCGACGCGTACTTTGCTCTCTTTATGAGGCGAAGTTTACAGATGACTTTTTCTACAAGAACATGTCGTGTGGGGAGCCTGCGTTATAATTTTTTTTTTCCTTTTCAATTTGCGGATGATATAAAGATGGTAACTCCTTCCTAATTCGCTGTCGGTGACGTTGGCGAGGCTGCTGGAGAGACAGAAAACGAAAGTCAAGCAGCGAACAACGCTGAAATTATGTTCTTTAACGAAAGGCCAATAAAAGTTGGAGAACATTCGCTAGGACTGGAGAACTTTGTAATAATCGGGAATAACGTTACGAGCTTACGTTAAGGGCTTCTGTGGTGTAGCGGTTAGCGTTGCTGACTGTGATTTCCTGCATCTGCCCGCCCGGGTTCGAATCCTGGGCGCGGCGGTTGGCCCGATCCAGATATGAAACACAGAAGCAAAGTTAAAGATAGTTTGAGAAATTTTGAGCCGGAATGCTTCGAACTGAGAAGACTCGAGCCCCTCGATACCACGGTAGAGATTGTGGCTGGAGATCTGAGAGTGTAGAAGAGAAGCAGCGTTGGACATGTGGGTGGAAGAAGCAGACAAATGGTGCTCTAGAGACGGGCTGTTTGATTCGAGACGTATTGAGTGTTTTGGTGGCCCATCTGTTCGCGCAGACATCTACAGCGCCTTCCAGCTTACTCCAGCTGGACTCCATTCTTGCAAAGACTCCCAGAACTCAAGGTTTATCGAGTCATCATTCAGCAGCTTAACTTACTCGCGAGTTGTCGGGATGAACCAAAACGCCATCAGGTAATCATCACATGCGTGATGGTATCTTACCTCTGTGGTACGTGACAATCGACATCACTTTATCCACGACGAGTGAAAATTGACAGTGCATAAACCCTGACAGATTAGAGGGATTAATACTGTGTATACGAGAGGCGTGTGGTCATCGCTAGTTGCCGGCTGTGGTTTGTGGTATGTCCAGTAGTGGTTTCTACTGCATTTGCCAGTGTCAGGCGGAAAATTACTGCAAGCCACCCCCAGCTGTTGGCATGTGCTAGCCGTAATCAAACGCTCTAATATGTAAAGAAAGTCCCTGTGATTTGGTAAACACTGGAAACTGCTGTTGAGCCCGAGTATTTGTGAATAAGGAGAACGACTTTGAGATGTATGATAGAATGTATGCATTATTAGGAATCAGTCATGTCTGTTGTTGTGTGTGTAAATTTCGTTCGTTAGGAATGATTTTTTTTTTTTACTACACATACATTCTCGAGCTGCATTTGTTTTTCTCATATGCATGTATGTAATGACTCCCATAGTCACTTCACAGCAGCCCTAACGCTACACGGTAAACAACGGGCATACAGCATCGTATGACGCAATTAATACACTGGTTTGCTGAGAGCAGGATGTCCGAATATCCACAAACATCCATCGTCACCATCTTTAACCTTGATAGACATGAATTAAGCCTGCACTCTCCCGTAACAAGAATGATCAAACACCCCCACCCAACAAAACACAAGCCATACCAGGTGTCATACACATCATGCCAGGTACCATACACAACATCCCAGGTATCATAAGCAACACACCAGGTATCATACGCAATATACCAAGTGTCATACAACCACACCAAGTATCATACACACCATACCAGGTATCATACACAACATACCAGGTATCACACACATCATACCAGGTACCATGCACTACATACTAGGTAACATACACAACATACCAGGTATCATACACAACATACCAGGTATCATACACAACATACCAAGTATCTTACACAACATACCAGCTATCATACACAACATACCAGGCATCATACAGAACACACCAGGTATCATACACAACATACCAGGTATCACACACATCATACTAGGTATCATACATAACATATCAGTTACCATACACAACATACCAAGTATTATACACAACATACCAGGAATCACACATATCATACAAGGTATCATACATAACATACCAGGTATCATACACAATATACCAGGCATCATACACGACATATCAGGTATCACACACAACATACCAGTTATCATACACAACATACCAGGAGTCACACACATCATACTAGGTATCATGCATAACATACCAGGAATCACACACATCATACAAGGTATCATACATAACATACCAGGTATCATACACAATATACCAGACATCATACACAGCATATCAGGTATCACACACAACATACCAGTTATCATACACAACATACCAGGAGTCACACATATCATACTAGGTATCATACATAACATACCAGGTATCATACACAACACACCAGGTATCATACACAACACACCAGGTATCATACACAACACACCAGGTATCATACACAACAAACCAGGTATCATACGCAACCCACCAGGCATCATACGCAACACACACAGAATATTCACCCCCATATCACAGACATCAACACGGAGGCCATCAATAACTGCACCTCCCACAGGACACTCACAGCGCCAGTGTCATGTCGGACAAGAAAACGACTCTCTCAGTATCCTCAACAAACATTTCATCTGCCTTACCTGATTGCTCACAAAAACCCTCAAAATTAAACATAAAACAACAAATGACAAAAAGAAAAAGGACACTCAGAATATCTAGCAGCTGCTTAGCAACCCCCAGACTTCACCGACTGTAGATCAAAATAAAAATGTTTCTCATGCAGTCTCACCTCAACATGCTCGGCTCCCAGTTCCTCGCACAAGCTGTAGCCCCTCCCACCCAGACAGCTACATAACCAATCACCATCCACAATGTGAGCTGATACGGTAAATAATTTTTGACTCCTCTCTGTCAAGAGGGAAGATGGAGGAGATCTCTCTCCCTCCATATGTGAGCAAAAACGCGAGAAAAAACAAGACGAAAACACGAGCGAGGAATATTGATGTTCCAAGAATGTAGGCAGGAATGTGCGGCGTCTGTGTATGTACGTATGTATACACCAGGATATGTATAGGTGTTTACGATACTATGAACACCCCGGATATGTGTGTGATGGTATACTACACACAAGTGTATATATAACGCTACATGTAAGTTTATTTGGTAGTATAATACACTTTGCTGTCTCTTCGTATGCTACACCCGTGCATGCCTGGTGAAGGGGTGTAGACGAAGGTGTGTTGTGTCTGTGTGTTTGTGGGAGGAGAACCCGCTGTGGGCGGGATGGGCCGCCCTACCTCATAGCCAGTATGGGCGGGAGGGGTCCGCCCGCTCTCACCACCCACACTGCTACGCTGATACCATCAGGCAGTATAATGAAGTAAGCCACCGGCGCCTTTATACACCACATAATTAGGGAAGGAAAATATGGAACTCGTCATCACCTCTGACAGTATCAGCCGCACGTATTAATAAAAGTCATTAGTGTCTCTCAAGTATTGATGAGGCTGGGTTATCGTGCGTAGCCCGGCCCAGAAACAAGGCTGGTGTCTCCTGGCGTCCACAGGAACACTCATTTTCCCCGCGACCGTTTTGATCCCGTGTTGGTACAACGGGGCAGACCGTTGAAGGGCACGGCGGAGCACCTGATAAAGCCTCAGTGATAACCATCTCCCTCGACGTTCTTATACGCAGGTCAACACCTGACGGGCCTCCATCTGTCGACAGGTGGTTGGATGGTCAGTGCTTTTAAGTGCAAGAGGGTCATTACTGGCGATGGTGGTGCTATGATTTGGGGGGAGGGGTCACTACTGACGGTGGTTCACTAATGACGGTGGTTGCTAATCACGGTTGTTATTGCTTACAATAACAAGAACTGAGGGAAGTCATTAATGACGATAGTCCTCATGCCTGCAATCATTACAGACACCGGTCATTACTGAGTATGGTCATTGGTGATGGTTATCACTAATGAGAGTGATTAACGATGGCAGTTGTCACAACATACAGTGGTCAAAAGTGATGTGGTCAGTAGTGTTATTAAGCTAAGCTACCTGATAATGATCATTGCTTGTTGCTTCAGCTCACTACTAAAGCCATTTTTTTTTTCACTGGGATGCGGTCACTACTGACTGTAATCACTGGATCACTACAGGAGGCATTCGCTGCTGCTGTGAGCCATACTGACAGCGATCGCTGTGTGTCGAAATCACTCTTGACGGAGATCGCTAATGTCGGTGGGCGGCGACCATTGCTTAGTGGTAATGGTGATCATTGCTGAAGATGGTCAGGGGTGATGATGACGTCTTAGGGTTGTGATCATCACAGACGACGGTTATTACTAACGGTAGTCTCCACCCACAGTGGTTATCACCAGTTAAGTCATCTGTGATCGTTGTTGGCTATTAGTGGTCACTGGTCATTTCCGGAGATGGTCACATATCACGGGGATCATCACACAGATGGTGATCCCTAAGACTACTGGTCGCTCATGACACATGGTGGTGGTCACAACTATCGTTAGTCACTAATGACTGAAGGAGCTACCGAAGGTAGTCACTACTTTTTTTTTCTATGTTAGCTGAGAGGGCACGGGCAGCTGAGGCCCTAATCAAGGCCATCCCATTAACGCTATATATATATATATACCCTAGCCTAAGCCAGGTACCCATTTTATCG